>JAVJIX010000096.1:1965000-2195000 GCA_036785185.1 Paratrypauchen microcephalus
GGGGCTCCGTGCCTGGCAGGTCTAGAGTAGGTCCAGACCACACTATAAAAAAAGTTACACTATAAAAAAAAAAAACTTGGATCGGGGCCTTGGAACGAATCAGGCTTTTTCCATTGAAATAGCTACTCAACTTACGAATTTTTCACGTTACGAAACCACTTCTGGAACTAATTAATTTCGTAAGGTGAGGTACCACTGTACTTATTTTACTCAATGAAATTAAAATCAGTTTATATATTTTCTTAAAGTTATTTTCTTGATTTTCTTTTTGATATTCTATCTCTCATTGTTAAAATAAACCTACCATTAAAATTATAGACTGTTCATTTCTTTGTCAGTGCGCAAACCTACAAAATCAGCAAAGGATCAAATACTTATTTCCTCCACTGTAGCAGACACAAGCAATAGGTTTTCTTGAAAACAACCATGTTTTGGGTATTAGATATCACATAGCTGGACTGGAGATGACTTCAGACACTTTAAAAGGGTGTATTTTATTTCTATGGGGTATTAACTGGTAACACAGATCACCATCCTGCAACAAAACTACATTACATCAGATTTGTCAAGTTGCAGTATACAGTTTTACAGGAGTCTTTTACAATATCATTCACATAGGGACCGGGAAAGAGATTAGCTTGAGATGAGATTACTCAAATATGTATGGATAACATGTTTTTCATGAAGGAACAATGTTGTAACATGTGAGCTTTTTGCCATGCTTTAACGTTGTTCCTTCATCATACACATGCATTAAAAAAAAAAAAGTAGGCTCCCTAATAGCAACATTTAGATTAAAATTCTGTCAACATTTTTACTACTAGTTTAGATGGTAAAAATAATTTTTTGATTTATAATCTCAAATCCATTTCATTTGAAGGACAAAACATTAAACAATGCACAAAATCTGATATTTCTGATATTGATATATCAAAGGACAGACACAACTAAATTATATGTGAAGGAGCGGAAAAAAATACAGAAGTGTTCAATTCATTTTACATTGTCAACATAAAGCATTTGTCACTTGTAGACTTACTCACAGTGGGAAGAGCAACCACAACAAGTATGGTGCCAAAAAAAAATCCTATTCATAATATAGGCGCATCTCGAGCTTCATTTGAGTGGAGTGGAACGGGTGAAGTCACACTCACTTAGTCCACTTCTTTATACAGTCTATAGTTATAACTAAAGCAACTAATGCAGTATTTCAGAAACACAAGAGACAATGAATGTACTCACAAATGTTTTCTTCTCTATCTACATGGCTCATTTTAATGGTTACATTAAATATCATATACGCTATTATACTTTATATTTCTTAAAGGGACAGAGTGTAAGATTTTTACCCGTTAATACCCATTCAAAAATACATTGTTTTCCCAGCCTTTTCACTTCCATCATGAAATCAAAGTATTCTTTTGGACTTAGATATAGTCACATAAAAGGGGGATCTTCCCCATGCAGAGGCAGCCATTTTGAATACGAGAGCCGCAGAAGGACATTTGGGCTCCGCCTTCGCCTTCGGCAAGGCTCGTGGTTTTGGGTAAACAACAAGCATGCTGCCGGATCACACGTCGTAATGGATCTAACACGTGTTTTGGACTAAATTGTTTTACTGGATTTTATTCGCTGGATCCTTACGGACAAATTGAGAGCAAGTTTATGGTGAAATACAGAGTTTGACCTGTGCAAAGCATTCTAAGGTAAGCTAACCTTGTTTTGTGCTTTTCCGTATAAAAGCCCCATGTGCTCGGGGAGTGTTTGTTGTGCAGAGAAATGAATTGCATAGTCAAAAAGAGGAGACTGTAAGGTTTCATTTGATGTGTAGAGTGTCATGGTACATGATCTGGAATGTGTGTTTTCATGGAATGTGTGCCGCTACTGTTTATACAGTAGCGGCATGCGGCTTGTGCGCGGGTGACCCTCGAGGTCTGCCGTAGCTAAAACAGAAAGTGCAATAGCACCATCCACCTATGCGCCACGAATCCTACACACTGGGGCTTTAAGGTATGCAGCTTTTGTGGTGGAGTGTCTGCCTACGTATCTCCATGGAAACGATACTGCTTTGCCTGGAATGTCTATCTAGCGTTTATTCAATTATATGTCTTTTATAGCTGAAAATGCTGTGCACACATGTATTCTTACAGTTAGCGGGGTTGCCTCTCCACAGATCTGACCTGCAACTTGGTCTGGATTGAAAAAACTCCTTGTCGATAGTAGGTGACAGTAGGTGACAGTAGCTCAGTTGATAGTTGAAACTGAGCGGTCAGATCCACTGACCCACAGGTTGGTGGTGTGATTCCAGCTCCCACAGATGAATGCTGTCACTGTGTCCTTAGGCAAGACACTTAACCCACCTCGCCCCCAGTGTGTGTGTACACTGGTGTGTGAATGGGTGAGTGGTTCCTTGATGTGAATGCTTTGAAGGTGGAAAAATGCTGTATAAAGCTGTGAACATTTACCATTTGCCTCCTCGGAGATGGATAATGGACTACCATAGACTGTATAAAGAAGTGGACTAAGGGAGTGTGACATCATCTATAACGTTCACTTCCAGTCAAATGAAGCTATAGCTACAGTAATCGGAGTGAATTTGGAGCAGATCCATGTTGGAGCAGTTCCATATTTGGATATCATAGCAACCAAAGAGATCACACTCATGTTTTTTTATTTAATTTTATTACTTGGCCTTTGTGTTATGGTTTTTATCTTATTTATCTCCTTTTGTCTTGTCTACAGACTATGTCCCGTTGTGTCTACTGTGTTATTATTTGAATCAGTATGCCTTAAAGGTCCCATGGCATGAAATTTTCACTTTCTGAGGTTTTTGAACGTTAATGTGAGCTCCCCTACCCTGTTTAGGGCGAAATGTCTAAACTGAGCATTTGCGATCCTTTTCTGCGTTACAAAAAATCGGAGCTCAAACGGGCGAGTTTGAACAAGGCACCTTATTGACGTCAGATCGAAAAAAGAAATGCACGCAGTCTTTGCAAGTTCCACCCCCGTCTGTCTGTACTCAGCATCTCTGTAAATCACGCCCAGAGAGTTTGGACTGCGAATGCGCTAGGCAATGCGAAATGCGTTTTTTTATTTGCCTGGAGGCACGTCCGAGTGTTTCTAGGCTCGGAAGTCCTTTATCTGAGCCTCTGGACCTTTGAACAGCAGTGGTTTAATTTTATTTTCTGTGGAAATGTGTTTATTTTTCAATGGAACGCTTCAAATCTCCCCCCGTGCAAAAACAAGGAAATGGATCAGCTGTGAGCTCTGAGCTCTGAGCGGAGAGTTTGGCCACGCCCCCACCCTCTACTATTGGCCATCTCTTTTCTCCTCATTTGCATTCAAGCAACAACGCCCAGAATAAAGTGTTTGAGAGAGATATTTATGACTCTTTCTCATCTTATCTCTGTTTCTCATGCACTGAGTGTTGATTTTGAAGAAGGATTCATTTACAGTATTAGGGAACCATTAAGGAGCCATATAAAAGCATCAAGAAGTACCATGTCATGGGATCTTTAAATAAATAAATTCATTCATTAATAAAATAAAATAAATCTAACTACAACTTGTCATGATCACTCCAGTCTCTCCCTTTCCCCCTCCCTTCGGTCTCATCTGTCTGGGAGGAGTCACCTTACACCAGTTGCAGTCTCCTTGTCATCTGAGATCCATCCCCAATCTACTCCTGCCCATATCAGCCCGCTTTTTCCTCCACTCCCTAACAGTTCGTCAGTTTACTACATCGGTAACTAGCTCGTGGTTCTTCTTTGGATCTTGTTTTTGAGACTGTTTTATGGTTTTTCCCCAGACCTTTTGTAATTTTTGTTGTTTCTGCTCCCAGTGCTCCCTGGATCTTCCCTCTCAGCTCCCCTGTTCATCTCAAGGCTTGTGTTCCTCCGGACCCCCCTGCCTTGTGCCTGCTTGCCTCCACCAGACCTTTTTGTCCATTTCTATTTCCATCTATACAATAAACCTGTTACTTGAGTTACCTGAGTTCTGGTTTGCTTTTGGGTCCTACAGCCTTGCCTTATAACACAATTAGCATGCGAATGTGCGCTTACCAACTACTGGACAATAAAATGCTTTGTAATTAGAGGTGGACGGTGCCCAGCCGACATATTTTGACTTCAAGGGCTGCTCAGTTCCTCTATATTCTAACATTCTGAATACAAACTTATTTCATTTGCTCTTTGACTGAAATAATGCACACCATTCAATTTCACATTACACAGAGGTTTGTAAGAAGAATTTGTTCCATTTGGAGATTAGAATTGCAAACTGATTTGTATGTTGCATCATATATTACAAGTAAATAGCGTTTCTGCTCAGATTAAATTAAAAATAAGCATAAGCAAAGACTTTATTTTATGCTACACTTATTAGCAGCTAACTAACCGCAACTAGCATAATAGAAAGAGGCTTAGTAACACGCTTATTTATGCATTTTTTCACTAACTTGATTACTTCCTATCAGAACAAATGCAATCATCAAGCTCATTTTGAAATCAATATTTGGTGGACATTTTTTCAGTTTGGACACTGCACAACACCATAATTGCTTCTTGCCTCAGCAGAATGACATTTCAATTTGCCAAAAAGCCAAGAGCACCCATGGGACACCCACCCGCGGCCGCTCATATTTCGGTCATAGAAGGTCTAAAAAGTAACTCTGCTATGGAGAAAGTTCAAAACTATAATTTAAAAAGTTTTGCCAGTACGAAAAAGCACCAGAGTTCAGACTATGGTAGCATGGGCTGGGTGTTGTTTAGCGTTGGACCTGGCAGGATCATGCTAGTTCAAAGTAGAGTGTGCGTCCACATTATCCGACAAACCAAAAATTTGTATTTAAAACTAGTAGAATGATTTGGCAAAAGTTTGGTTTTAAAAAAAGTTAGTTGGAGGAAAAGTCTGGAGCCATGAAACCGCATAAAATCTCTGTTGTTATAAAATGCAGAGACAGTGGAGTAAATATGTTTCCACGGCGAAGAGACAGCCTTGGTAATGTTCTACTGGAGCACTGTTTTTTATGGCTCCTCCACACAAAAGGAGATGTAGATTCTTTGTTTATGCCTGCTTTATACCTGTGGATCATGTAGAAAATGTAAAAGTAAGGACATCACAGCGGGCGTAGACCTGTGAAAATGGGGGTTGATCTGTAATATAGTCTGTAATATAGTTATAGTTGTTTTGAAAATTAGCCATTAAAGATTGTTCAAACATGCACAAATCACTCCAAATACAGCTTCCAGAGGTTATGAAGGTACTCGCCCCTTTCCACTGGTTTGGCAGGAGCACACTGCTGTAAATCAAACCTGTGGCTTCAACACTAGCAGAAAAAGGGTGAGCAGATAGTGTCCATGTCCCCTGTGCCTGCTCTGATAGAGCCCTGCTCCTGTGCACTTGTCACATACACTATATGAGTCTTCAGTCTGTGCCTCAGACAGAGCAGTACAAATATATAGGCTTAAAGATCCCATGACATGGTACTTGATGATGCTTTTATATGGCTCCTTAATGGTTCCCTAATACTGTAAATGAATCCTTCTTCAAAATCAACACTCAGTGCATGAGAAACAGAGATAAGATGAGAAAGAGTCATAAATATCTCTCTCAAACTCTTTATTCTGGGCGTTGTTGCTTGAATGCAAATGAGGAGAGAAGAGCTGGCCTATAGTAGAGGGTGGGGGCGTGGCCAAACTCTCCGCTCAGAGCTCAGAGCTCTCAGAAAAACAAGGAAATGGATCAGCCATTTCCTTGTTTTTGCACGGGGGACAGATTTGAAGCGTTTCATTGAAAAATAAACACATTTCCACAGAAAATAAAATTAAACCACTGCTGTTCAAAGGTCCAGAGGCTCAGATAAAGGACTTCCGACCCTAGAAACACTCGGACGTGCCTCCAGGCAAATAAAAAAACGCACCCTAAACAGGGTAGGGGAGCTCACATTAACGTTCAAAAACCTCAGAAAGTGAAAATTTCATGCCATGGGACCTTTAAGCCTTTATCATATATATTTTATCTTATATTTATGATAAAATACTACACAGAGGGAGAGACAATTCCTGTGCACCGTGTGTCTGACTTTGCATTGCTTTTTCAGGTGGGATTATTGAACGTATTCCCACTAATATGAAGTTAATTTTAATCAAATAACAAGCAGTGTAAATTCTAAGAGTCGGTCCCCTTGCTGTGAGATCACATGGGAGCAAGGAGAAGAAAGGCAGAGTTCAGATGAACGATGCTGAAGAAGCGCTGGTGATTGGAAGAATAATAAGTTTATTGTAGATGTATGATTGTATCTGATCAGATGAGCCAAGATTGTCCCGAAAAGAAGTGTCCCACACAAAGCTGTCAACTGATACAGTAAAACATGTTGGGGTCATTTAGAAATTCTACCAGGAAAAAGAGGACATCCGGCCAGCCTGACTGGGCGTGACCTTGGGGAAAGAAAGTGAACATAATCTTATCATTTCTTTAACAGAAAGGTAATTGAACATATTTGGATTTAAAGACAAAATAGCAAGATAAAAACACCAGGATTATGGTAAAACAGCTTTTTACCTGGCAGCAGCAGTTACAGACAGGGGGGAGTGGACTGGACCCTATGGAGCTGAATTGCCCCCGTGCTCATAGGCCTGTCCCGGTAATGAGTGGCAATGATCAGTGGCATAAAGTAGTTTCATTGTTATTAATAGGTTTATGGCATTGTCGACAAAAAGTCCACTAATTATTTGATTTAGATTACAAAGAATTAAATGGGACAACAAAAGAAAGGTTAGTGAGTGAGTAAGCTGAAGATATTAGTATGAAAGTGGTGTGTGCATGAGTGTTGGAGGTGGTTAGAGGGGCCGATGGCGCAGATTGGCAGCCTCGCTCCTGTCAGTCTGCCCCAGGGGCAGCTACGGCTACAGAGAGTAGCTTACCACCACCAAGTGTGGAGTGAATGAACAATTAACTGTAAAGCGCTTTGGGTGTCATGAAAGGCGTAATATTAATGCTATGAATTAATATTGGTAATTTTTGTAAATACAGGCAGATGGCTTCCTGGTACTTTTTTATGCATGAATAGTTGTTTTTGCATGAACTCCCCCTGCAGGTGTAGTCTTGTGAGTGCAGTTTGGGTCAGATACAAAAAGACCCAGAAGAGTTTTGAGAGCTTTTGCCATGTGTCCTTTTTAGTCATCCAAGAAGTCAACTACAGCCCTTCTCTGTAGCAACGCATCGTACTTCAAAGGTTGTTATTATGACAAACACACTCTGGGGGTATTCTACGTGTATTTGTATAGTGGAACAGTTACCCCATGGTAACACAATGCACACATTAGCAAACACTGCCAAAAAGTTATCAGATAACCTAAAAACTCCAGAGGAAAAAAATTACAAAGTGGATAAAAACAACACATTTGTAGGAGCCTGTGATCACTACAAGTGTTCATGTGTTTGTTTGTGTGTGGGGGGGGGGGTGTGACAAACTGAAAAAACTATTGGCTACTGCTAACTAGCTTGTAACTGTATTGTTATAATGTCATTTGAGAGAGACTTTAACACAGGGCTCTCAAGTCTCACGCATTGAGAGTGTGACACACGCAATTCGACGTGTTCACACGCTCACACGCCACACGTGGCATTTCTCACGCTGAATTTTTTATTTATTTTTTTGTGCCCAGAAAATCGGTCTGTGTGGCTCAGTTTTTGCAGGCACCGCGCGTTTTCAGCGAAAAAAAACTCCCCCCTCCTCCCCGCCCCGCTCCCCGGAAAAAAATCTCAGTTTCAGCCAATCAGAAAATAGATTGTTCTGTTGTTGGGCAGACTAGTTTCAGCTGCTAAGCGCACACAGCGACTGACGGTGATGATAAAACAAACTGAGAACCATCAGGTAAAAACTTCATTTATATAACTCTCATTAGTTGCTTTGTAGTTTAAGTTTGCTCTTTAGACAAATTCAACGCAATTCAAGCACTCCCCCCCCCTCCCGCTCCTCGGGAAAAATAGTTCAACCCCCCTTCCTGCTCCTCGGAAATTACGCAGTCTCACGCACGACCCCGCTCAAAACTTGAGAGCCCTGCTTTAACACCACAAATCATCTCATCCGAGTCAGTTCTTTCTGGTCAGACTGAGATGAAATAAAGCACAGATTAAAGTCTAAGACAGAGCAGTGCCTACAGTTAGCATCACACCCCCAGGGAATGTTGACAACATCAGCTGCGAGCTAATAACTCGGAGTGTGACAGCTAGCAGGCTAACTGTGTCCACTCATAGTCTATACAAACGAAGGAGCCACTTACCCATATTTGCCATGGGCTGCGAAATCGCTCCAGTCACCACTGCAACAATTTATAAACTCTTAATAATTCTTTTCTGTTATTTACATTTCAAGCGCCATGCACTGTACTCAGACTCCTGACCTTTATGAGTGCAGATGTCGTGGCAATCTGTAATCTAACACTGCTAATCTTTCTTTGTTCTCCTCGCTATGCACAGTTTTAGCACCAGGCGTGAAAGTACTTGATTAACTTTTGGAAGAGATTGTTCTTTTCTAGCAGCATACTTTTACTCCTACTTGAGTTATATTTTTATTGAAGTAACAGCACTCTCACTTTTGATTCCTCTTCCCACTGTGAGTAAGTCTACAAGTGACAAAAGCTTTATGTGGACAATATGAAATGATTTGAACGTTTGGGATTCTTGCTCCACTCCTTCAGATCTGATTTAGTTTGTCTCATTTTTGTGTGTGTCCTTTGAAAACACCAAGCTTTGTACATTATTTAATGTTTTGTCCTTGCACTCACATTAACTTCAAATTATAAATCAGATGTCATGTCCAGACAGGAGTTCTTGTCTCAAACAGAAAACACTCTGTTCCACCTTGTGATGTCAAGTGGTAATACAGGAAGTGCTCCACTGTGGTTTTAAACTCCACACACCTTCACTCGAATCAACTTCAGCAATTGCCACTGGAATTGCCAATACTGAACTAAAGGTAAAAGGTTGAAAACTACCACTTTGTGACATCACAAGGTGGTACAGAGCATTTTGAGCTTTGGCGCTGTAGACAGACTAATAATATAGACTTACTCAAACATGTGTGAAAGAAACAAAACACAGCTCCAGGTATGTTATTGATTTAAAGCTCATAAAAGTAAATTTTCTGTAATATAGGACCTTTTAATTTACTTTTACTTGTGTAGTACTTTTCTCAAATACATTTTAACTCTTGCTGGAATCATTTCTCAAACTACTGCTTTGTACTTCTACTTTAGTAATATTATTCTGAAGTAAAGTCACTCTTACTTGCGCACAGTTTTTAGCAACTATTACCCAACTCTGCTTAGTGCTCCAGAGCACAACAACGAGACCCTGGAAGAAATTAAACCCTCAACCGCACCTCATCATCTTGGCTGGCTATGTACAGTGGGGTAAAAAAGTACACTCAACAAAAATACAAACGCAACACTTTTGTTTTTGCTCCCATTTTTCATGAGATGGACTTATAGATCTAAAATTCATTCCAGATACACAATATTACCATTTCTCTCAAACATTGTTCACAAATCTGTCTATCTGTGTGATAGTGAGCACCTCTGCTTTGCTGAGATAATCCATCCCACCTCACAGGTGCGCCACATCAAGATGCTGATCCGACATCATGACCAGTGCACAGGTGCGCCCCAGACTGCCCACAATAAAAGGCCACCCCGAAATGTGCATTTTTTTTTTGCTTTATTGGGGGTCTGGGGACTCAGAACCAGTCAGTATCTGGTGTGACCACCATTTGCCTCATGCAGTGCAACACATCTTCTTCACATAGAGTTTATCAGATTGTCAGTTGTGGCCTGTGGAATGTTGGTCCACTCCTCTTCAAAGGCTGTGCGAAGTTGCTGGATATTAGTGGGAGCTGGTACACGCTGTCGTATACGCCGGTCAAGCACATCCCAAACATGCTCAATGGGTGACATGTCTGGTGAGTATGCTGGCCATGCAAGAACTGGGACATTTTCAGCTTCCAAGAATTGTGTACAGATCCTTGCAACATGGGGCCGTGCATTATCTTGCTGAAACATGAGGTGATGTTCATGGATGTATGGCACAACAATGGGCCTCAGGATCTCATCACGGTATCTCTGTGCATTCAAAATGCCATCAATAAAATGCACCTTTGTTCTTCGTCCATAACAGATGCCTGCCCATACCATAACCCCACCACCACCACGGGCCACTCGATCCACAACATTGACATCAGCAAAGCGCTCACCCACACGACGCCACACACGCTGTCTGCCATCTGCCCTGAACAATGTAAACCGAGATTTATCCGTGAAGAGAACACCTCTCCAACGTGCCAGACGCCATC
Source organism: Paratrypauchen microcephalus (assembly GCA_036785185.1). Taxonomy (NCBI): domain Eukaryota; kingdom Metazoa; phylum Chordata; class Actinopteri; order Gobiiformes; family Gobiidae; genus Paratrypauchen; species Paratrypauchen microcephalus. Next base: position 1,975,352 of record JAVJIX010000096.1, read on the forward strand.
GAATGTGAGCATTTGCCCACTCAAGTCTGTTACGGCGACGATCTGGAGTCAGGTTAAGACCCCGATGAGGACGACGAGCATGCAGTTGAGCTTCCCTGAGACGGTTTCTGACAGTTTGTGCAGAAATTGTTTGGTTATGCAAACCAATTGTTTCAGCAGCTGTCCGAGTGGCTGGTCTCAGACGATCTTGGAGGTGAACCTGCTGGATGTGGAGGTCCTGGGCTGGTGTGGTTACACGTGGTCTGCGGTTGTGAGGCCGGTTGGATGTACTGCCATATTCTCTGAAACACCTTTGGAGACGGCTTATGGTGGAGAAATGAACATTCAATGCACGAGCAACAGATCTGGTTGACATTCCTGCTGTCAGCATGCCAATTGCACGCTCCCTCAATGCTTGTGACATCTGTGGCATTTTGCTGTGAGACAAAACTGCACATTTCAGAGTGGCCTTTTATTGTGGGCAGTCTAAGGTACACCTGTGCACTAATCATGATGTCGGATCAGCATCTTGATGTGGCACCTGTGAGGTGGGATGGATTATCTCAGCAAAGCAGAAGTGCTCACTATCACACATTTAGACAGATTTGTGAACAATGTTTGAGAGAAATGGTAATATTGTGTATCTGGAATGAATTTTAGGTCTTTAAGTCCATCTCATGAAAAATGGGAGCAAAAACAAAAGTGTTGCGTTTATATTTTTGTTGAGTGTATTTAATCAGCCACCAATTGTGCAAGTTCTCCCACTTATAAAGATGAGAGGCCTGTAATTTTTATGATAAGTACCCTTCAACTATGAGAGACAAAATGCGAAAAAAAAATCCAGAAAATCACATTGTCTGATTTTTAAAGAATTAATTTGCAAATTATAGTGGAAAATAAGTATTTGGTCAAGAACAAAAGTTCATCTCAGTAATTTGTTATATACCCTTTGTTGGCAATGACAAAGGTCAAATGTTTTCTGTAAGAAAAAAACGTTCATGAGGTTTTTACACACTTGCTGGTATTTTGGCCCATTCCTCCATGCAGAGCTCCTCTAGAGCAATGATGTTTTGGGGCTGTCGCTGGGCAACATGGACTTTCAACTCCCTTCAAAGATCTCCATAATGTGAGTTCTCGGGGCACATGTTTGCGGTCTCCAAATAACACAAACTTTAGCACTTTTCAAATCATAGAAGCTCAATGTCTTAGTCTACGATTTCGTTTGTTCAAAAGTGGCCTGTAATCTGAGATTTATCCATAGTTTAGAGTAGATGAGGACGCCAGTGCGCCTGTGCGGAGTCACAGCTTATTTCACTCTCAGCGCCCGGGACCCAAACATGAAACGCAAAGCTGTAAACTATGGCTAAATCTCGGATTACAGGCCACTTTTGACCAAATGAAATCGTAGACTGAGAGATCGAGCTTCTATGATTTGAAAAGTGCTAAAGTTTGTGCTATTTGGAGCCCGCACGGGGCATATTACATGCTCGGGGAATATATTATATGCCCCGAGCTATGGCTAGAAGTCGCGCTAGGCTAACGCAAATCTAAAACATCTCTGGAAGTGCTCCATATGACACCAAAGTGCTATGGGTGAGTAAAACAAACAACTAGTTTTATTACCGAAATAAGGCTCAGATTGTAAAAAACGTTACTTTTCCTTTAAAGAAGAAGTTACAGATCTGTGAGAGCTACAAATCTTGCTTGTTTGTAGGTGACCATTTACTGAGGAATTTACCAATTAATTCATAAAAAATCATACAATGTGATGTCCTGGATTCTTTCCAATCATTAGGTCTGTCATAGTTGAAGTGTACCTATTATGAAAATTACAGGCCTCGCTCATCTTTTAAAGTGGGAGAACTTGCACAATTGCTGGCTGACTAAATACTTTTTTGCCCCACTGTATCAATCCTCTTAAACCAAAGTATTTTCATTAGCAAACTGCCGACCTCACGCGGCGATAAAGCCTAATTACGGCACGCTAACGTCAATTCAAAATGGCTCTGGCTGCGGTCACAACAGATAAGAGTCTCAATTAAGTTAAGTGCTTATGTCCTGCTCACCTCTCTCTTTCACTCTCTCCTCCCTCTCGTGTGCGCTCCTTCGCTTTTTTCTTTGTTCATTTCTCTCTCTCACTTCACTCTGCTTATCTCTCTCTCTCTCTCTCTCCCTCCCTCCCTATCTATCTATCTATCTATCTATCTCTCAGTCCATCTCTCTCTCCTTTTCTCTCACTCTTTCTTCCCCTGTCCTCTGTCTCTCACACTCTATATTTGACCCTTTCTCATTTTCTCTCTCCTAGTCTTCTTCTCTTTCAATCTCTCTCTACTCAGCCCACTGTCTCCCTCTTCTTTTGTCTCTCACTCCCTCTCTATCTCTTTCACTCTCTCTAGCTTTCTTTCTCTCTCCCCCCCTCTCTCTCTATTTGCCCCTTTCTCTCTCTCTCTCTCTCTCTCTCTCTCTCTCTCTCTCTCCTCTCTGTTGCTTTCTCCCTCACTCCATCTCTCTCTATTGGCCCTTTCTCTCTTCTTTTTCCTCTTCCTTTCTCTCTCTCATTCTCTCTATTTGGCTCCCTCTCTGTCTCCCTCCCTCTTCCTTTCTCTCTTACTCCCCCTCTATTTGGACCATTCTTACTTTCTCTCTCCTACTCTTTCTTTCTCCCCCACTCTCTCTCTCTTTACTCAGCCCACTGTCTCCCTCTTCTTTTGTCTCTCACTCTCTCTCTTTGTCCCTCTCTCTGTCTTTCTTTCTCTTCTCTCTCACCCCTCTCTCTCTATTTAGCCCCCCTCTCTCCTTCTCTATTTTTCTTTCTCTCTCACCCCCTCTCTACTCAGCCCACTGTCTCCCTCTTCTTTTGTCTCTCACTCCCTCTTTCTCTCTTTCTTTCTTTCTCTCTCACCCCCTCTCTCTCTCTCTATTTTCCCCCTCTCTCTTTCCTTCTCTCTGTTCCTTTCTCTCACTCACTTCCTCTCTCTCTCTCCCTCTCTCTCTCTCTCTCCTTTTTCCTCTTCCTTTCTCTCTCTCTCTCTCTCACTCACATTCTCTCTCTCTGTCTGGCTCTCTCTTCCTTTTTCTTTCACACCCTCACTTTCTCTATTCTCCCACTCTCTCACTCCCTCTCTCTCTTTGCCCCCTCCTTCTCTCCCTCTTCCTTTCTCTGCCACCCCGCCTCTCTCTTTTGTGTCTGTATTTTGGAGTCTTCTCTCTCTCTCTCTTGGGCTGTCTTTGAATCTGTCCACTCTTCCTTCTTAGGGCACAATTTAGGGGTGACGCCATTTTGAGTGGTGATGAAAACTATGAATGAGGAAAGTACAGCAGCCGAGAAAACAACTAGAACTCGGTTAAAAGGTGTGAAAAGACGATTTGCATAACAGGTCTAGGTCAGTAGAGCCTTAGAGTTGTTAAAAAAGCAATCAATTCCACATCTCAGACAAAATGATGAAACATGTATGAGTCCATAAACATGAAAGAAAAAGAAAATGCTGTTCAAATTATGCTTTCTTAAAAGTCTAAAAAATGGGGTTAAAAAAAGGGGGGGGGGGTCAATTAAGAAAAGGAAATTATAAATTGGCCAAAGTATAAATATAAGGGGGCCTAGCGGTGTGGTTGTGCTGCACTACCTCATTACTTTTGTTTTTATTCAAATAAATGAGTGTGTTAGGGGTGGGGAGTTTTGTTGTTTTATGTTTGTTGTAGGTACTGATTTATGTTTTTGTGTCTTATTTTTACATTTATTATTGTACATTGTTAAATGTTATATTCTATTGTCTTTAAAGGGACAGTGTGTAAGATTTGTACCCGTTAATTACTGAAATTGAAGATACCCATTCAAAAATACATTGTTTTCCAAGCCTTTTCACTTCCATCATGAAATCAAAGTATTCTTTTGGACTTAGATATAGTCACATAAAAGGGGGATCTTCCCCATGGAGAGGCAGCCATTTTGAATACGAGAGCCGCAGAAGGACATTTGGGCTCCGCCTTCGCCTTCAGCAAGGCTCGTGGTTTTGGGTAAACAACACAAGCATGCTGCCGGATCAGACGTCGTAATGGATCTAACACGTGTTTTGGACTAAATTGTTTTACTGGATTTTATTCGCTGGATCCTTGCGGACAAATTGAGAGCAAGTTTATGGTGAAATACAGAGTTTGACCTGTGCAAAGCATTCTAAGGTAAGCTAACCTCGTTTTGTGCTTTTCCGTATAAAAGCCCCATGTGCTCGGGGAGTGATTGTTGTGCAGGGAAATGAATTGCATAGTCAAAAAGAGGAGACTGTAAGGTTTCATTTGATGTGTAGAGTGTCATGGTACATGATCGGGAATGTGTGTTTTCATGAGAAAAGAAAAAAACGGGACTGCGTTTTATTTATACAGTAGCGGCTCGTGCGCGCGCCCGGGTGACCCTCAAGGTCTGCCGTAGCTAAAACAGAAAGTGCAATAGCACCATCCACCTATGCGCCACGAATCCTACACACTGGGGCTTTAATAAAAAAAATTAAAATAAATGAATAAATACTCACGTCAGTCCCATCTGTACAACAACTCACCGTCATGTAAAATATAATACAACCTCCAACTGTACAACAACTCACCCTCATTAAATAGATAAATTCCTGAAACATGCATGGATGACATCTGAAACCTCTTAGGTGTGATTAAATGAACTGAATATTCTCTCCTGGCTCCTACTGAAACCCTCCCTTCCTTCAATCACCATGGAGACCAAACCAGACCAAGTTACAGGTCAGATCTGTGGAGAGGCCACCCGCTCACAGTCAGAATGCCTGTTTTTCAGGGTATGTTCGAGGTATAAAACCACCTTGAAATGAAAACCTGGAAAATAACTGATCTGTTTTCCAGGCATGAAAAATGCATGGACAATGAGGGAAAAAAATGTCCTGGAAAATCTATGTCCTGTCCTTGAAAATGTTTCTGCCTCAAACTGATGGAGACTGATACCTCCATCATCACAGTAAAAGCAGTTGAATGAATCTAACAAAGGTGGAACAGAGTGTTTTTCTGTCTGAGAACTCAATACGCAGGGTTTGTGTGTTGAACATGCGAATGAAACAAAACACAACTACGGGTATGTTTGTGATGAGGAAACATCATTATAAAATAGATGAAAAAAAATGGGACCTTTAAAGAATAGACACAGTATACATTTAGTTTGACTTCAATTCATTCACAATTTGATTGTTGTTTTACTTCTATATGAAGAATTTGTGGCGATTTGAAAGCAGCTCATTCTGAAAACAATGAGCTGAAAAAAGCTTCTCTAAAGATTCTTGAAGTCCAGCCCTTTAGAACTCATTTGCATGACACTAAGCTAAGCCCTCCCCCGTCAGTGACATCACTGTGGTGTGGTGTTTCAGGGCACGTCAGAATTAGTCAAAGTCACCTGTATTGTCAATTTAATACAATACAAAAAGTATAGGACACCACACACACACACACACACACAGACACACACACACATACAAACACACACTGGACACACACGCACACCTTAGTTCCGTTTTAGTCCCATTTTAGTCCTATTTTAGTCCCGTTTTAGTCCTATTTTAGTCCTGTTTTAGTCCTGTTTTAGTCCCAGTTTAGTCCTAGCAGAAATAGGCTAGGCTGCAGCGAGAAGCCCCCTGCACACCGGTTAAAGTTTATTGCAGACAGCAGCGGCCGTCATGAAATATGATCGCCAAACGAAAGCTGAATTTGTATTTAAACATGTCCTAAAGTCTATAAAGTAAATGTGTTCCTTCAAACATCATTGGGTACACTTACTTGTCTCGTTGTTTGCCTCGTTGTCCAATTATTCATGTGTCCAATTATTCATGCCTTTCGGCAGTGAATGTATCCGATCACATTCTGTCAAAGTTATGGATTTTATCATTATCCTGTTGAAATGCAGCTACATATTCACGAGCTGCTCACAGCTGATAGGCGGAAAAGGAAAACAAAAGAGCGCGAATGTCACGTGATTGGCAGTATGGTCATTTATGCACCCCAATTCTTTCTGAAAAACAAGCCAATTTCACAGACAAAATGTATGCTTTTTAAGCAGCCAACGCTGTTATCTGAAACATGGAGAGGCTTCTTCATGATCTGAACTACTGTAGCACATTCTGCAAAAAAATGAAAATCACAAATTTTGAAAGAAAAAAAAAAAAGAAAAAAACTTCTAACACGATTTTCTCTGGTTTTCTCGTGGCATGTCATATATATATACGTATTTATCAAGAATAGTTCGTTATCAATTCAATAGGTTGTAATAGGTTGGCTGCTTTCAGTACCATGGACAGTTCTAGTCAAAAGTTCAAGTATAAGCAGGGCATGACAAACAAAGACATTTTCCTTTTAACCAGAAAGTCTCTTGTTTAGTTCCTTGCTTGTTACTATTGTGTCTATGAGCAAGGCACTTCAATATACAGTTCCAGCATGCATGAATGAATATAACAAAGAATAATTTCTATAATAGAAAGGCCAATCTCTACTGAACTAAAGTTGGTAGATGTAAACTTGAAATCTTAAAAACAACCACTTGACATGACATCACAAGGTGGAACTGAGTATTTTGAGCTTTGGAGATACTGTATAGGGAGATAATAAAGAGTTACTCAAACATATGTCAATGAACCAATGAAGTTCATTTGGTCTTCTGATAATTTATGTTATTAGGTTCTTTTTTCAGACCAAAAATTTGTTTTCATACCTGACAGTTTGGACTGCTGACCAGCGGTCGTCCTCAGAATGGTCATGTAATGTTGTTGTGAGGTGTCCAGTCAGCTGATTTAGACAGGTTTGATGTTGTCGTCCAACGCATTCTGCTGTTTCCTTCTCGCATTCTGTTCTGTTCCTTTTTTGCGTACTGAATGCTCTCCCTGTTTTCCTAATGGTGCTGTCGTCCTGTCTCCACCAGTAGGAAGCCAAACCTGTTCAAGTCAGAGCTGCATCATGTGACCACTCTGAGCACAACCACTAGTGAATCAAAAAAGGTACGAAAACAAACTCTTGGTCTGAAAAAAGAGCCTAATAACATATGTGAATAAAATAAAACAAAACTCTGGGTATGTTTTTGATGAGGTAGCAACATTATAACTTGGTTTAAGAGTCAATTTTGTGTAATATAGGACCTTTAATACATTGGCTGGATTGTGGATTTCAGCACCATGGACAGTTCTAGCCAAAAGTTTAAAGTATAAAGCAGTGCTTCTCAATTATTTTCTGTGACGTGCTCTCTAGGAAGAAGAAAAAAATGTCATGCCCCCTTCCCTATAAATAGTATTATTTGTCGAGAAAATTGTTATTAGTACACCTCTGCATAACATTTTATTAACATTAAAAACAAAAAAAAAAAAGAAAGAAAGACTGCACTGTCTTTTTGCACTGAGGACTCAAATATTAATGTGTTTTTAATGCAGCTTTGTGCACATTTGTTTACCTTTTACAGAAACCAAACTTAAAACCACATGGCTCATTTGCATAAACTAAAAGCTCTAAAAAAAACCTAAAAAATGCTCTGTCCTTGTGCCGCTGATGTGTCAGCTTCTGTTGGACTAAAGGACACAACTCAGTGGAATATACGTGTTTTTTCTGTGACAGGGGATGTTCTGTGCTTATATTGCGTATTTAAGGTTGCTGACCCCTGCCCCAGAGCAACAATCAGAGCGCCACTGCCAACTACTGTTAGTGATGTGCAATTACACTTAGTTCTAGCACAGTACGGCAAAAAAAGCATGTTTCCCAGGGTCACACGCGCCCCACCTGGCATTACACCGTTTAAATAAACATCAGTGTAACTGTGAGATATAACCAGTGACATCATTCTATTACAGTTCAATCGCTTGTTATTTATTGAAGCATAATCTTGTATTAATTATTGAAATGTGCACTCCTTTGTATGTATTTTAATTTCATGTGCTCCTGTTTCAGGTGTCACACTGTTGTCTGAAGTACAGTGGGTAATAATGAGTATGACTCTTCATGTTTTACAGAAAGATGATGAAATCTACTATAAATCCCTGTATAGAGACAGAATGTTAGCAGCTAGCATCCTTATTTTTTATGTTCATACCACTAGACTTAAGGCCAATTATGTTTTTTATTCACAAAAAACAGGATGGCCATTCAGATGAATTATTTGGGGTATTATGGGCAGGCAGGCTGTGGTTCAATCCCTTCAGCGGCTTCGTTGTTCACTGCCGTTGTGCCTATGAGCAAGACACTTCAATATTTGCCCATCAAAGATCTGATTAACCAAGTACCTTAAAAAAAAAATAAAAGTAAGAAAGTAAAAAAATAAGAACGAGACACTTCCAATAAGCAAAAGTAGATCAGATGTTTTTCCTTTTACTAGAGAAGTCCTGCTGATGTGGGAACTGGCTTACTTTCATTTTGCCTTTGAGCAAGACACCTCAATATGGTAGGTCGGAAGAAATATATTACAAGAAAAATGGTAGGTCGGAAGAAATATATTACAAGAAAAAGAATGAGACACTGTCGCCAGCAGATGGTTTTTCGCTTAAACCAGGCAGTCTGTGGTTCATTTCTTTCAGTCAGTGACTTTGTTGCTTCATTGTGCCTATGAGGAAGACACTTAAATATGACTTTCCATTGGCTACAGGTTGTCATCTTGGTGAAAGTGGTGGCAGGGCTGTGTCTGAGTGGATTTGATACTGGAATGATTTGATACTGGAATGAGTCACTGCAGGGAGGCTAGTGGTCCTTCTCAGAGGCTTTGGAGGGAACTGAAATATTCTGTCTAATGTTAGTGAGCGCTGGAGGTAGAGGGGGTAGGACAGCTTGGAGTGTATTCTCAGTCTTTGAATTAGAACAACTCTAATTTAATACACTAGTCCATCTAAAAAAACCTGAATACAGTGAACCCTCGCTCTATCGCGGTTCACTGTTCGCTCCCTCGCTGTTTCGCAGATTTTTTTTTTTTTAATAGTGTAACTTTTTTTTTAATATAGTGTAACATTGTGTTCTGCGTCCTGATTGGCTAAGAGACTAGACCAGGACTAAACGTGGACTAAACCAGGTCCAGACCAGAACTAGACCAGGTCTAGACCAGAACAAAACCAGGTCTAGACCAGTTCTAAACCAGGTCTAAACCTGGACTGGCCCTGGACTAAACTAGGACTGGACCAGGTCTAGACCTGAACTAAACCAGGATTAAATCACTCCGTGCGGCTCTTGCGTTCGTTTGTGCGTGTTCGGTTTGTGGCTCGGGCTGAGAGGACGCGGTCCGGGCGCCGCGGTTCTATCTCGTGCTCGCAGCCCCGGTGTACGCGCGACACGTGCTGCTAGAATAATTGTAAAATATAAAGTTGTCCTACTTCGCGGATTTCTCTTATTGCGGGCTATTTCTGGAACCTAACCCCCGCGATAAACGAGGGATTACTTCATGAAAAAGTTTAAATATTTTCCAATCCAATCCAACTTTATTTCTATAGCACATTTTATAAACAGAAATAGTTTCCAAAGTGCTGCACATAAAACAATAAAAATAAAAACATGACTAAAATAACAATAAATAAAGTGATAATAATAATATAACTAAAAACAAAAGCAATTATAAAAAACACAGAGGACCACACAACTCACGCAACTTTGTGTCACTCCGTTTTCTTACTATGATTTTTCATTAGAGCACATCTGACATTATGCAAGCATTATGAGTTTGGGGTCTTTTGTTTCTACTTAGCCCCTTTCAGTCTGAGGATCCCCCAAACCCCTTTTGTGGGACCCACCTTGTGTCAAATGATATGAGTCTGTTAAAAAAGCGGTGCTATAGTCACATACAGTAATAATAATACATTTTATTTGTTAGGCGCCTTTCAAGGCTCTCAAGGTCGACAGTGTCACATAGTTGTGAAATTTGGAACAAAGAATCCTGACATGGTGAGAAATACAACAACATAACTTTACGGGGTTTATGTATTTCCAGTAGTCGAGTTGTAAAATGAAACCGGGGGGGTGGTGAAATTTTTCACCAACGGGGGGCATTAAGCTAAGCCCTCCCCCATCACTGACATCACTGTGGTGTTTCAGGGCAGGGCAGAATTAGAAGGTACTTTGTTAAAATGGAAATGCTTTTATAACAAAAAGTCCATATAATCATTCAATAATTCAATAATACACAGGATATGTATGTATATGTTATCACACATGTACACACACACACACACACACACACACCTTAGTCCTGGTTTAGTCTTGGTTTAGTCCTTGTTTAGTCCCGGTTTAGTCCTGGCTTAGTCCTGGTTTAGTCCTGGTTTAGACCTGGTTTAGACCTGGTTTAGACCTGGTTTAGTCCTGGCTTAGTCCTGGCTTAGTCTTGCGTTGGACCTGGTTTAGTTTTGGTTTAGTCCCGGTTTAGTCCTGGTTTAGACCCGGTTTAGATCTGGTTTAGTCTTGGCTTAGTCCTGGTTTAGTCTTGGTTTAGTCCTGGTTTAGACCTGATTTAGTCTTGGTTTAGTCCTGGTTTAAACCTGGTTTAGTCTTGGTTTAGTCCTGGTTTAGTCCTGGTTTAGTGCCGAAATAGATGCAGAAATAATCTGATAATATGACTCACCCATAAGAATGCGGTCAGATCCATTCTAACAGTTTGCCGTGTTGTCTTTAATAATCCGGAGCTCCGGAGAAAAGGACATAATCCCGAACTTATCTCGTGTCCCGAAGCGAGAGTTTCTTCTTACGTAGCATTAACGTAGCAAGTTAAGGATTCTTCTTCTCTTGGAAATGCCGCGTAAATATCAGGCGGCTCGCTCACAGCTGATCGGCGAACAGGCGCAAACACAACAGTGGTAATCGTCATGATTGGCAGGAGCGCGATCGGTGCGTAATTATGCTGCAACATGATTGGAAGCTGGAGCGCACTGGCCATTTTGACTTAAAAACGGTGAAATTCGCCAAAAGTTTAGGGATTTTCATGCCTGATTGATAAAATTCCATAAGGGATGGAGGAAGGGATGCCCGTTTTAGAACAGGGATGATTTTGACTATTTTGTCCCACAGGGGGGATGCCACCCCCCCCCCCCCCCCCCACCCACCCACCCACCCCCATCCCCCCTCAACTTGAGTACTGTGTATTTCTTTTTACAATTATTATACCATACTTATAGGAAGAGATAAAAAAAAAAAAAAAATTGCTTTCTCAAGAACAAAACCTCTCCATAAACTGATTGTGACACTTTGGCACTGAATTGCAATTTCATATGTAAAATAGAAAATTTCCCCATTTTGTCAGCTTCAAATTAAGCACAAGATGAGCTCTGTAATAATAATGTTCAATACGCCTAATGTTCCATACACCTAAATTAACCTATAGAATTCTCAGTCATTTGGCATATGGGTCCATTCCATGGGAAATTTCAGGGTAAAAAATAAATAAATAAATAAATAACTTTCATGGATTCAAACTCAGCACAATTCATGATTATGTACGAAATATTATCTCTATCAAATTTGAGTCTTGTATCTTTTAAAATGTTTCAGTTTTGGGGGGTTTAAAAGGGGAGTGGAGTCCAAATCAGACTTAGCAGAAAATAACATCTTCCTATATGCACACTTTGTGACAAGATTATGAAATTTGGTACAAATTATGCTGACAAAATGGGTAGGATAATTAAATATCATTCTTGAGTGTAGAGTTTTGAATTTTTCATTCAACATTTTATGGGCAAAAAAAGATACTGTATAAAATTACCATTCTGGACAAGTTTTCCCATCACATATTGTTCTTAGAAACTCATCATGGTGAATAATTAGGATGCTCAGATACATATCTGAGGATGCTCAGATACGGGACCTGGCCGGGCGAAGCCCAAAGGAGTGACGTGAGGTCGTCCTCCTGTGGACCCACCACCCGCAGGAGGATCCATAAGGGCCGGGTGCAAAGAGATCTGGACGGCAGCCGAAGGCAGGGGCCTCGGCGGCCGGATTTCCGGACATGGAGACTAGCTCTGGGGACATGGAATGTCACCTCGCTGGGGGGAAAGTAGCCTGAGCTCGTACGGGAGGTTGAGCGTTATCGACTAGATATAGTCGGCCTCACTTCCACGCACAGCTTGGGCTCTGGAACCCAACTCCTTGAGGGGGGCTGGACCCTCCATTTTTCTGGCGTTGCCCGCGGGGAACGGCGGCAGGCTGGTGTGGGCCTGCTCATTGCCCCAGAGCTCAGCCGCCGAGTGTTGGAGTTCACCCCGGTGAATGAGAGGGTCGCGTCCCTGCGCTTTCGGGTCGGGGACAGGTCTCTCACTGTTGTGTCGGCCTATGGGCCGAACAGCAGTGCAGAGTACCCGGCCTTCTTGGAGTGCCTGGGAGGGGTACTGGACAGTGCACCGACCGGGGACTCCGTCATTCTACTGGGGGACTTCAACGCCCACGTGGGCAATGACAGTGACACCTGGAGAGGGGTGATTAGGAGGAACGGCCTCCCTGATCTGAACCCGAGCGGTGTTCTGTTATTGGACTTCTGTGCCAGCCACAGTTTGTCCATAACGAACACCATGTTCAAGCACAACGGTTTCCATCAGTGCACGTGGCACCAGGACACCTTAGGACGGAGGTCGATGATCGATTTTGTAGTCATGTCATTTGACCACCAGCCGCGTGTCTTGGACATTCGGGTGAAGAGAGGGGTAGAGCTGTCAACTGATCACCATCTGGTTGTCAGTTGGGTCCACTGGCGGGGGAGGAAGCCGGAACGACCTGGCAGGCCCAAGCGTATCGTGAAGGTCTGTTGGGAATGTCTGGCAGAGCCCTCTGTCAGGGGCACCTTCAACTCACACCTCCAGGAGAGCTTCTTCCGGATTTTAGGGGCGGCTGTGGACATAAAGTCCGAGTGGGCTTTGTTCTCGACCTCTACTGTCGATGCGGCCACCTGTAGCTGTGGTCATAAGGTCTGTGGTGCCTTTCGTGGCGGCAATCCCCGAACCCGGTGGTGGACACCGGAAGTAAGGGATGCCGTTAGGCTGAAGAAGGAGTCCTATCGGGCCTTGTTGGCTCATGGGACTCCTGAGGCAACTGACAGGTACCGGCGGGGCAAGCGTGCTGCAGCCCGGGCGGTCGCAGAGGCAAAAACCCGGGTTTGGGAGGAGTTCGGAGAGGCCATGGAGGAGGACTATCAGATGGCCTCAAAGAAATTCTGGCAAACCGTTCGGCGCCTCAGGAGGGGGAAGCAGTGCTTCACCAACATTGTTTACGGTGCGGGTGGGGGGCTGTTGACCTCGACTGGGGATGTTATCGGACGGTGGAAGGAATACTTTGAGGATCTCCTCAATCCTGCCGTCATGTCTTCCGATGAGGAAGCAGAGGCTGGAGACTCGGAGGCGGACTCATTCATCACCCTGGCTGAAGTCACTGAGGTGGTTGGAAAGCTCCTCGGTGGCAAGGCCCCGGGGGTGGATGAGATCCATCCTGAGTATCTTAAGTCTCTGGATGTTGTGGGGCTGTCTTGGCTGACACGTTTCTGCAACATCGCGTGGCGGTTGGGGACAGTACCTCTGGACTGGCAGAACGGGGTGGTGGTCCCTCTGTTTAAGAAGGGGGACCGGAGGGTGTGTTCCAACTAACGGGGAATCACACTCCTCAGTCTTCCCGGTAAGGTCTATTCCAGGGTGCTGGAGAGGAGAATTCGACCGATAGTCAAACCTCGGATTCAGGAGGAGCAGTGTGGTTTTCGTCCCGGCTGGGGAACACTGGACCAGCTCTCGTGTGTCACTGTGTGTCATTCTGTGTGAGACCAAATAAAGACTTACTCTTAATCTTAATCTACTCTCCATCGGGTGCTCGAAGGTGCATGGGAGTTTGCCCAACCAGTCCACATGTGCTTTGTGGATCTGGAGAAGGCATTCAACCGTGTCCCTCGTGGGGTCCTGTGGAGAGTGCTCTGGGAGTACGGGGTTCGGGGATCTTTTGCTCTCTGCTGTTTGCAGATGATGTTGTCCTGATGGCTTCATTGAACTGGGACCTCCATTGTGCACTGGGGCGGTTTGCAGCCGAGTGTGAAGCGGCTGGGATGAGGATCAGCTCCTCCAAATCCGAGGCCATGGTTCTTGGCCGGAAAAAGGTGGCTTGCCCTCTCCGGGTGGGTGGGGAGTCCTTGCCTCAGGTGGAGGAGTTCAAGTATCTCGGGGTCTTGTTCACAAGTGAGGGGAGGATGGAGCGTGAGATTGACAGGTGGATCGGTGCAGCGTCGGCAGTGATGCGGTCTCTGTACCGGACCGTTGTGGTGAAGAAACAGATACAAGACTCAATTTACCGGTCAATCTACGTTCCTACCCTCACCTATGGTCATGAGCTCTGGGTAATGACCAAAAGGATAAGATCGTGGATACAAGCGGCCAAAATGAGTTTCCTCTGCAGAGTGGCTGGGCGCACCCTTAGAGATAGGATGTGGAGCTCATTCACACGGCAGAAGCTCGGAGTAGAGCTGCTGCTTCTCCACATCGAGAGGAGCCAGCAGAGGTGGCTCGGGCATCTGTTCCGGATGCCTCCTGGACGCCTCCCTCATGAGGTGTTCCAGGCAAGTCCCACCGGGAGGAGGCCCCGGGGAAGACCCAGGACGTGCTAGAGGGACTATGTGTCCCGGCTGGCCTGGGAACACCTTGGGGTCTTCCTGGATAAGCAGAAGAAAATGAATGGATGGATGGATGAGATACGTAAGGTAAGTAAGGAATAATTTTTGGACCACCACAAACTGTTTACAATGAACTAACTCTGTTTTTCACATTTTTAAGACTGTAAAATCAGGTATAGCACCTTTAATGATTTTTATTTTTATTTTTATTTAAAAAAGCAAGACCTTTAAAAAAAGAAAATCTGATTTATGGATTCGTGCAGTGCACTTTTTACTAATGAGAAGCCATCTTGAACTCCTCCCACTGCTGAGTCACTCCTCCTTCAGAGTGCTATCACAACACAATCAGTGTGCATCCCGCTAATTAAACTACTGCATGAGGTTTGTCAAGTTGTTGTGTACAGTTTTGTATCAAGCTTTTGTACAGTATATTTATGCAGAATTGTAGTGTGGGAGCATGGGTGACGTTGGCTTATGGGTGGAGCCTTGTACAGACTCATACTTCTAACCTTAAGAACTGTTTCAATAGGGCCTAGGAGAGATCACTAAATTACTCAGACATATATGGATGACATCTAAAATCTCTTCAGGCATGTTTTTGATGAGAGAACAATGTTATAACATGGTAGAAATCTGCCAAAAAATGTATTTAGCTCATTATTCCCTCTTTAAAAAGCATCAAATGAACAGAAAACAACATACAGTCTTGATGTAATGCAGTGCTTCTCAATTATTTTCTGTGACCCCCCCAGGAAGAAGAAAAAATTTCACACACCCCCTCCCTGCGCGCAACTATAAATAGTATTATTTCTCTAGAAAATTATTAGTACACCTCTGCATAACATTGTATCCTTTTATTAACATTAAAAACAAAAAAGAAAGAAAGAAACTTCCAACAAAGACTGCACTGTCTTTTTGCACTGAGGACTTAAATATTGATGTGTTTTTAATGCAGCTTTGCGCACATTTGTTTATGTTTTACAGAAACGAAACTTAAAACCGCATGGCTTATTTGCATAAACTAAAAGCTCTGAAAAAAAAAAAATGCTCTGTCCTTGTGCCGCTGATGCGTCAGCTTCTGTCGGACTAAAGGACACGACTCAGTGGAATATACGTGCTTTTTCTGTGACAGAGGATGTTCTGCTGATGGTGAGTCTGTTCTGCGCTTATATTGCGTATTTAAGGTTGCCCCTGCCCCAGAGCAACAATGAGAGCGCCACTGCCAACTACTGTTGTTGATGTGCAATTACACTTAGTTCTAGTACAGTACGGCAAAAAAGCATGTTTCCCAGGGTCACACGCGTTCCCCCAGGGGGGCCCGCCCCACTATTTGAGAAGCACTGATGTAAGGGATAGTACCAGAAAAGAGATGAAAACCTTCACATTCCTGGAGTAGTATTTCTGGATGGTTTTCTTCTTGGATCACTGTGCAGCCTTTGGTTGGATTTCCACTCGTCGTTGCCTTGGAATCCAGAGGAGATTCCATGAGGAAATCCCCATGTTCCTGCGCTGATCGGCCACTCTAAACCAAGTACATGAGCTACACACAAATATAGCAACACACACACTGCATTTATGGATTTGTGGGGACGTTACATGGACTTATATTCATTTCCTGAGGCTAATCCTGACCTTAACCATAGTCACTACTTGCCTATAAACCCGTACCCTAACTGATTTGGGTCCGTATCTGAACTTTAAATCATGATGTTGAGCCATTAATAAAAGATTGACATCATGAGGAGCTGATTTTTATTTTATTTTTTTATCACACACATACTGTCTCAATAAATGAGTACTGGGCACACATTAATGAGTCCATATAATACTATTTTCTGATTTATGTTATAATGTTGTTTCCTCATCACAAACAGAGCTGGAGTTGTGTTTTGTTTCACTCACACGTTAAACCCTGCATGCTTAGATTTGAGTTTTGACATTTTGACAGGTTACCTCAGCTGCATTGGGGGATGGGTCAAATGCAGAGGATAAAACAAAGTGTAACCCTTTATTATTAGTCTGTTTACATCTCCAAAGCTCAAAATGCTCTATTCCACCTTGTGATGTCATGAAGCAGTAGTTTTAACAGCTAACTTAACAGCTACCTTTTACTTTTTGGTGTGTAGAGATTGGAAATCACAGGGTTGAAATTAATCAAATGATTCTAGTGAAGTTGTATGGAGTTTAAAAATACAGTGCAGCACTTCCTGTATTACCAGGTGACATCACAAGGTGGAACAGAGTGTTTTTCGTTTGAGAGAAGAGTTCAGCCTAAATATGCAGTGTGTTAAACATGTGTGAATGAAACAAAACACAGCTCTGTGTTAGTGATGAGGAAACAACTTTATAACATGGATAAGAAAATAGTGTAATGTGGGCCCTTTAAGGTTAACCTTAAAGCTGCACTGTGTAACTTTTCTGGTAGAGGGTCCACCACCTGCTTGACTCCATGTTGTTTTTTCCAGAAATGTTCTACAGCAGGGTCACCAACCCTGTGCCCGCGGGCACCCGGTCGCCCATGAGCCCCATCTCAGTCGCGCGCAGAACTTGTTCTAAAAATAGAACAGGTCACCCTTGTACTTCTCTAAGGCCGTTTTCACACCAGGAAGGTCTGATAGTTCACTTGCTTTGGTCAATTTTATTTTTTTTTATTTTGGTGCGGTTCGCTTTCACACTGCATTTTTTTCCCAAGTGAACCAACATCTATAAACAAAATCATGTGTGCTGAGGTCGCTCAGCCATTGGACAGAAATGAGCCGTGTCCAAACGCCGTGTCCAAACACGGAAGGAGGAGAATCATGGTGTTACGTGCTGTTTTCAATCTAGCCTTAGCGATATGGT
This sequence comes from Paratrypauchen microcephalus, assembly GCA_036785185.1. Lineage (NCBI taxonomy): Eukaryota > Metazoa > Chordata > Actinopteri > Gobiiformes > Gobiidae > Paratrypauchen > Paratrypauchen microcephalus. The sequence continues at coordinate 1,992,756 of JAVJIX010000096.1, forward strand.
TTGCTCAGTTTTTACAGTTCGCACAAATGTTTGAGCAGCTTCGTGAGGTTTACACTATTTTACAATCAATTTCCAAACGAAGAAGACACAGGGCAAGACGGCTACGGAGGACAGAACTCATGTGTGGGTCAAGTTGTGACTCTTGCTCTTCACGCAAAACATAAGTAAGCCTCGTAAGTTTAGTTTAGTTTAGTTTAGTTTAGTTTAGTCAGCCTCGGTTTCCCATAATGCTCGACATACGACGGGAGCTCGTTAAGTACAAAAAGCCAACTTGTGTCGGATCGAGTCCGGTCTGCATTCTCACCTCAAACGAACCGCACCAGGATTCAAATGGAACCGTGCCGAGACCCAGCTTTTTAGGTGGTCTCGGTTCGCTTGTTTGCTCCGGATCGAGATTTTTGGTTTTTATTCACACCAGCCCAAAAGGTCCGAATCAAAGGAGCAAACGAACTCTGGTTCGTTTTAAACAAACCAAACAAGGCAGGTGTGAAAACGACCTAGAAGAAAAGACAAGAAGCCATGGCGGAGATGAGAAAGAAATCATATATTTTTAACCATGACTGAAGAAGAGTTCTTTTTTATATCGACAAGAGAGAAGTGTGTATGCCTCATTTATGGAGCTACAGTGGCGATTTCAAAACAGTACAATGTGGAAAGACACTTCATCATGAATCACGGCAGCTTCAATGCAAACCTCTCCCCCAAAATTGCACATGAATTAAAGGCCACTTAAGCCAAGCAGCAGTCTTTTTTCACCAGACTGCTAAAGAAGTCTAAAAAGGCGACCAAGGCTTCATTCAGAGCAACACATTATTTGATTAAAAGTAAAGGCGTGATGATAATCGATGAGACAGTTTTTAAAGATGAGAAAAATGGATCCAATGTCATCTCAAGTCTGGCCGATGTACAACTTAGTGCGAGTACAGTGACAAGACGGGTGTCTGCTATCTCAGAAAACTTGAATGAGCAGCTGGACAAGGACTTACGTGCATGCAGGTGGTTCAGCATCCAGTGTAATGAGTCCGTGAACAGCAGCTGTACGGCTCAACTAATGGTGTTTATTAGGATGATATTCAACCATTTCTCCACCAAAGAAGAGTTTCTGACGCTGATACCATTGAGAACAACTGCGCGAGTAGTGGACATTTACAACGTAACGTAAATTTCTGTTTGTGGAGAAAAATTGCCAATGGAGAAACTTGTTTCTATTACTACAGATGGCGCACCAGCAATGATAGGGTATAGAGCGGGCTTCATTGCGTTCTGTAAAAATGACTGATTTCCCACCTTTCTTACACTACCACTGACTACCATTCACCAGCAGGCAATATGTGCCAAAGTGACTGGGTTTGACCATTTTATAACGTCTGTTGTGAAAATCATTAATGGCCTTCGCTCCAAAGCCAACCACAGGACATTGAAAGTGCTCTTAGAGGAGCTGTATGAGGAATACAGTGACCTACATACAGACATCCGATGGCTCAGCAGAGGATGAATTTTGTAATGTTTCTTGGAACTTTTGGGAGAAATAAAGGAGTTCTTGCAGACTCGAGAAGAGGACATCTCACTCCTGGATGACATTAAATGGTTGCTTGATCTTGCCTTTTTAACAGACATCACTGTAAAACTGGACTATTTGAACTGTGAGATGCAAGGCAAAGGTAAGACAGATTAGTGCTGTCAAGGCTTTTAAAGCTAAAATTTACTCTGTGCATTTACAAAGAAAAAGTGACCTGCACTTCCCCTCATCTGCATCTGTGGTGTTTGATGAAGTAGCAGAAAAAATATTGCCAAGTGATTAAGTGAGTTTGAGAACCTGTTTAGTGATTTTGATCAAATGGAGCCATGGATGCAGGGCAAGTAGAAATGGAAATAGTGACTGTTCAAAATGACCTACATCTCAAAGCCCATCTGGGTAACCCAAACCTTTGAAACCTAGTGGACACAGAGAAGTACAAAGCTGTCTGTACAGCAGCTATGAAGGCTGGCTGCCTTTTTGGATCCACCTATCTCTGTGAATCAGCCTTTTCGAATATGAACTTCATCAACAATAAATTCAGAACATGCCTAACTGATTCATATTTGCAGGAGTCACTGAGAGTGGCAGTGTCCAACTATACACCAGAATACAGCAAACTAGTAGACAACATGGAGTGGCAAGTTTCTCATTAACTGTGACAGAGTTTAAGTGTTTTTGTTAAACACATGTTACCAGGTTATTGCTGTTACGAGGTTGAAGTGTCTGATTTGTTTAAAATAAAAATGGAGTTGAACTAGTGTTAAGAATACTACTACATTACAACATAACTACTATATTATTATTAATGAGTAATAAAGTTGTGACATGTTCATTCATTTGCACAAAATAAATGTCGCTTTGACAATAAAACACAAATGTGATCATTAACAAGTAACTAACAAATGGTTACTAATGCAGGTATTCCTACAATACCTGCCTGATCCCGTCAGATCTCAGAAGCTAAGCAAGGCAGGGCCTGGTTAGTACTTAGGCTACGTTCACACTGCAGCCTGAAGTGACCCAAATCCGATTTTTTCGCCTCTATGCGACCTGTATCTGATCTTCTAATGACAGTCTGAACGACACAGATCCGATTTTTTCAAATGCGATCCAGGCCACTTGGATATGTGGTCCTAAATCCGATACATATCCGATCTTTTGACATGCGACTGCAGTCTGAACGGCCAGGTCACATTCATCCGACCTGAGTGTTTCCTCCAATGAGAGTGGTACAAGTAGGCGTTCACAAATGTACACAAACGTTCTTCTCGTCATGCGAAAATAGTATATAAACTCGTATCAGTGAAGCGGCGAAGCACGTAGCAATCCCACCCCTCCTGCCTGTGACTCCACACCCACATGTTCCTTTCTGCAGACGTTGCTGCCACTGCCCCGCAAAACGTTGTGGCCAAAAACTTTGTCCTTCTCCGTCTCCTCCTTAAAACAAATAAGCTGTACATGTTTTGGCTCCGGTACGAAAGCAACTTTAGGCTACTTCCGTAAACACTGAGCGTGTTCGCTGCGTGTGACGTCATCGTGTCCTCCAAGGCGCATGCGGGACACTTTTGGGGAGTTTAGCGTTCACACTGGAGATCACATACAATTCGCATTTAACTGGAAATGTGAACGGCCTCGCAAAAAAAATCGGATTTCACAAAAAAATCGGAATTGAGCATTAAGCCCTGCAGTGTGAACGTAGCCTTAGATCGGAGACCGCTGGGAATTCACACAGTGGGGCGCCAGTTGTAGAAAACTGTCGCTGTGTCCTTAGGCAAGACACTTTACCCACATTGCCTAGTATGAAAGTGGTGTGTGTGTGTGAGTGTTGGAGGTGGTCAGAGGGGCCGATGGCGCAGATTGGCAGCCTCACTTCCGTCAGTCTGCCCCAGGGCAGCTGTGGCTACAGAAAGTAGCTTACCACCACCAAGTGTGGAGTGAATGAACAATGAACTGTAAAGCGCTTTGGGTGTCATGAAAGGCGCTATATAAAATGCAATTAATTATTATTATTATTACAATGTAATTGGATAATACAGTGTGATAGTGGATTATCTGTATTGAGCTGGCAGCCCTCGTATTATTTGATGATCTTAAGATAGCCCTCAGCTCTGAAAAGGTTGGTGACCCCTGTCGTACAGTATGGCAAGTTACAGATCAGATCTATGGGTAAGTGCATCTGCTCACAATAATAATGTATGTTTTGTGGTAGTCTTGAGAAATAAAAACACCTGTAATTGAATAAACACAAGATATATTTGTACTGTGGAACATCCCAGGCAAAGCAATAACATTACCATGGAGACAAGGAGATTTAAAATTAAAAATTTACAAACAAGCAAACAATTAATAAAAGCAAATGATATTTATTTTAAAGCCCCAGTGTGTAGGATTCGTGGCGCATAGGTGGATGGTGCTATTGCACTTTCTGTTTTAGCTACGGCAGACCTCCAGGGTCACCCGGGCGCGGTCCCGTTTTTTGTTTTTTTTCTTTTCTCACGAAAACACACATTCCCGATCATGTACCATGACACTCTACACATCAAATGAAACCTTACTGTCTCCTCTTTTTGACTATGCAATTCATTTCCCTGCACAACAATCACTCCCCGAGCACATGGGGCTTTTATACGGAAAAGCACAAAACGAGGTTAGCTTACCTTAGAATGCTTTGCACAGGTCAAACTCTGTATTTCACCATAAACTTGCTCTCAATTTGTCCGTAAGGATCCAGCGAATAAAATCCAGTAAAACAATTTAGTCCAAAACACGTGTTAGATCCATTACGACGTCTGATCCGGCAGCATGCTTGTGTTGTTTACCCAAAACCATGAGCCTTGCCGAAGGCGAAGGCGGAGCCCAAATGTCCTTCTGCGGCTCTCGTATTCAAAATGGCTGCCTCTGCATGGGGAAGATCCCCCTTTTATGTGACTATATCTAAGTCCAAAAGAATACTTTGATTTCATGATGGAAGTGAAAAGGCTTGGAAAACAATGTATTTTTGAATGGGTATCTTCAATTTCAGTAATTAACGGGTAAAAATCTTACACACTGTCCCTTTAAAGGTGCATTGTGTAACTTTTCTGGTAGAGGGCCTGTCAAAAATGCTTTTCTTCATGGAGACCAAACCAGGCCAAGTTACAGGTCAGATCTGTGGAGAGGCGACACCACTCACAGTCAGAATGCCTGTTTTTTTTCTAGGCATTTTAGTTGTAAAACCACCTGTAATGGAGTAAATGTAAAGTAGAGCTCTTTAATGTCATACTGTGGAACATACCAGGTAGAGCACTGACATCTCCATAGAAACAAGAAGTTACATAGTGCAACCTTACTGTGATTATTTCTTATATCATTATTATTATTATTATTTCAGATTTCTTCACATATTTACGACTCGTGATTTAGTTAGCGTGCTCATTAGTGGTGTTGATGACAGCAGAAGTGTATGGCACCCCTTATAAGACGTGCTGAATATTGCAGTGTATTTCCTGGTGCAGTGTTTGACAGGAGCCCTCCGCTTTAACCACTACACTGGAGTTAATTATGATACTTCACTGTGCACTGCAGTCTCACAGCCCTTCTCCAAGTGTTTTTTGCCACAGATGAAATAAACAGCGCTTATTTAGTGAAGATCAGCCGTCAGCTCCGCACCGCCCTCTTTCTCTGCAGCTTTTTGACTGAAATATGGCTCCATTGTGTGCTGAGAGGCTAGATTTATGGGGCCAGATTATGAAGATTAAAAATGTGGCAGATCTGAGGTAATGGTGAAGTAAAAGAGTGTGTTCGACCAGTGATTTTTGATTTGATATGACGCCAAGTAATGCTATGGCAAGTATCAATATCTGTCCAATACTGACAGCTTTGGAACTCCTCAACTACAATCTGTCATTGTGTTTGTCAGTGACGTGCACACTGTAAAAATGACAACTTGAATTTGTTCAGATTATTAGGATTTTAGCGTTCATAGACAATAAAACTGCCAGTTGCATCGTACACTGTCTCAAATTAGTAATTTCAACTCACTTTTGTAAGTTTCTGTTAAAAAGTTGATCTTAATTCATATTTTGAGTTGATATGATGTACAAATTCAAGTGGACGGTAGTTTGAGCCAGGCCAACTAATCTGCGCATGCTCATTTGGAATAATCTGCCGTTGGGATCTGCTGCAACGGGGGAACCGAAGGAGTTTATCAGGGGTTTTCCTTGGGTTTGGCTTTGGAAAAGAAACGTCCACCATTTTTCCCCTCAGAAGCGCCGGCTGTCTCTGCAGAAAACTTTGTCATAAAGAGACTAACGAGTCCTTTTGTCAAACAAAATGAGACGTTATTTTATCTCCTCTTCGCGCGTTATTTGCAGTTTTACGTTGGTAAAATAGAAACTTGAATTTAAAATGATTAGCTGGCATGGGCGGCAGTAGTTCAGTCGGTAGAGCGCTTGTCTCATGATCCAGGGGTTGGCGGTTCGAATCCTGCTCTTGACAGGTTCACTGTGTGTGAGCCCACAGATAAGTGCTGCTGTTGTGTCCTTGGGCAAGACACTTAACCCCCCTAGTGTCTGTGGACACTGGTAGCCCACATGGCAGAAGATACATCAAGGCCTGTTGTGACATGAGCCGTCCTCCTGTGGACCCACCACCCGCGGAAGGATTCATGGAGGCTGGAGAGCAGCATCAGTGACAGACTGATTCACCCTCGCTGTGTTAAAGAGAGATTTCGCAGATCTTTCCTTCCTGCTGCTGTCAGACTGTACAATGATCAATGCTAGTCAGGTTAATCTCCATAGTAATAATTACATGTGCAATATTATTTAAAGTCACTTTACCTGCTACTTATTTATGTAACCACCACTGTCCACCACAGCACTGTTCACAATCATCTGAGTCACTTTATTGTAGTGATATTATATATGACTGAACTGGAGTCACTTTAACTGCTGTTTGTTCACTGCTCAGAATCAAAGACATTTATTTATTGTGCAGCGTTCCTGTGCCTTTAACCTTACAGTGTTGTGTTTTTTAGTTGATTGTACATACTTATTATTATTTATCTTAATTTTTGATGCATGCTCTTTTTTGTAACTGTTTCTGAAACTTGTGTTGTGACACTGCAATGTCCCCATTGTGGGACAAATAAAGGATTATCTTATCTTATTTTATCTCATTCACCACTCACATTCAGAGCCAGATCGTGCTAAAAACGTTGGTGTTTTAATTTATGATGCTACTCGATGCACTCTGGAAAATGCACTTAACAATAATAATTAATTTTCAGCTTCACATCAAAAATATTATGAGCTCTGGTCACTTACAGGGAGAGAAATTGGCCCAGGGACAAATTTATTTGCCAATTTACATATTTGTAAATCTGATTGTGATGACGTCAGTGCCTCACCAGTCATGACCCTCATTGCACGCCACTGGTCTTTGCTCCATGCCAACCTGAAATCTACTGCTCTATTAATGTACAGACAAACTAAAATATAACAACGAATTTCAAAAAATGACCAAAATACTACATTGATCCCAATTTCCTCATCAGACGAACGTGTCAAAGAACAGCTCTGCAGTCTTTCATACATGTGATCCAAGCGCTTTTTGATCCAATTCCAAGCACTGTAGTGTAGCTGTCAGTGTCAGCATAGACTGCGTAGGTTGGCCCGAGGTTGGCTGCGTTCACACCATTCTCGTCCCACTCCAGTGTGTGAGTGGAGCCACTCTGAGACCACCTGTTTGAAATGCTCTCGGAGCTTTTACTGTGACTCAGAATGTGACGGCCATGTCCGCACCGGCCCTACTGACAGTATGAAAACATCCTCAGATATGTTTTGGGCCTTGGTACATTATTGTTGCTAGGTAACTGTGATGGAAATACCTCAACATATGTCACATCTGCTGCCCGAATAACCACGCCAGTGTTCTATAAGCCTATGGGGGCTTTTTGATAGAACACCTGCAATTACAGTTCCACCAAACGTCACTTTTCCACATATTTATACTTTTATTTATAGTATCAGCAGTCACTATGCATATCTTTTATACAAAAGAGTTGGTTTGGATTTTGTTATGTTCAAAAATAAGTGTTACCATATTCAATCTATACAGTAGCTGTAGTGTAAACATGTAGGCTACTACTGAAATCAATAGTAACGATAGTTTTATATCACTTATTTTAGTTGTTTTGTTTTATTATTTTAAACACTCTACAACTAGGATAAACCATTTAACTGTTACATTTTCTTTTGCTACTTGTGTAACATCATGTTTTCCTGGCTTTGTTGTTTGTAGTGTTGAAGGTCCCATGGCATGAAATTTTCACTTTCTGAGGTTTTTGAACGTTAATGTGAGCTCCCCTACCCTGTTTAGCCCCCCCATGGTTAAAAGTTGTGAAATGTCTAAACTGAGCATTTGCGATCCTTTTCTGCGTTACAAAAAATCGGAGCTCATACGGGCGATTTTGAACAAGGCACCTTATTGACGTCAGATCGAAAAAAGAAATGCAAATGCAGTTCCACCCCCGTCTGTCTGTACTCAGCGTCTCTGTAAATCACGCCCAGAGAGTTTGGACTGCGAATCCGCTAGGCAATGCGAAATGCGTTTTTTTATTTGCCTGGAGGCAGGTCCGAGTGTTTCTAGGCTCGGAAGTCCTTTATCTGAGCCTCTGGACCTTTGAACAGCAGTGGTTTAATTTTATTTTATGTGGAAATGTGTTTATTTTTCAATGGAACGCTTCAAATCTCTCCCCCCGTGCAAAAACAAGGAAATAGATCAGCTGAGAGCTGACAGCGGAGAGTTTGGCCACGCCCCCACCCTCTACTATTGGCCAGCTCTTTTCTCCTCATTTGCATTCAAGCAACAACGCCCATTATGGAGTGTTCAGAGAGAGAAAAAATACTCTTTCTCATCTTATCTCTGTTTCTCATGCACTGAGTGTTGATTTTGAAGAAGGATTCATTTACAGTATTAGGGAACCATTAAGGAGCCATATAAAAGCATCAAGAAGTACCATGTCATGGGATCTTTAAAGGGCCTATATTACACAAAAAAGAACTTGTGAGGTTTTAAGCAATGTTAGAATGTTGTTACAAGTTGTTCAAATTAACTTTTAACTTTTGTTCAGTCGAGATGGCCAATTCCAGGGTTGAACTGATCTAAATGATTCTAGAAAAAGTATATGGCATTTTAAAACACAGTGGAGCATTTCTTCTATGAGTGTTTTCAGTATGATAGAAGAACTCAGCCTAAATCTGCAGGGTTTCTGTGTTGAATGAAACAAAACACAACTTCAGGTATGTTTGTGATGTGGAAACAACATTATATCTCAGATTAGAAAATAACGTAATACGGGCCCTTTAAAATGACCAAAAGAAAACAAATCTCTGTCTTTGTGTCTGTCTGAAACTGTTCTGTGACTTTTGTGTGCTGCCTGTGTCCAACTAAGAAGTCAAATAATAACCTTCACTAAAATTCATAAACTCGATAAAACTGACTTAAAATAAATAAAATAAAATATAAAAAAATGTATATAAATATAAAAAAAAATTCAAAATAAAATATTATAAATTTTATAAAAATAAAATAAAACTTAACAATGTTTTAAGGAAATGGCTAGTCTAATCTGACATATACATTCTAAAGGTGCACTATGTAACTTTTCTGGTAGAGGGTCCACCACTTTGACTCCATGTTGTTTTTTCATGAAATATTCCACAGTATGGCATTTATAATTCAACTATCTCCATAAAGACAAGCAGGCCACATCACCAGGTCAAGTTACAGGTCAGATCTGTGAAGAAGTGGACCCACTCATGGTAATAACATGTTTTTGCTGTAGTTTTAAAGGGACAGTGTGTAAGATTTTTACCCGTTAATTACTGAAATTGAAGATACCCATTCAAAAATACATTGTTTTCCAAGCCTTTTCACTTCCATCATGAAATCAAAGTATTCTTTTGGACTTAGATATAGTCACATAAAAGGGGGATCTTCCCCATGCAGAGGCAGCCATTTTGAATACGAGAGCCGCAGAAGGACATTTGGGCTCCGCCTTCGCCTTCGGCAAGGCTCGTGGTTTTGGGTAAACAACACAAGCATGCTGCCGGATCAGACGTCGTAATGGATCTAACACGTGTTTTGGACTAAATTGTTTTACTGGATTTTATTCGCTGGATCCTTACGGACAAATTGAGACCAAGTTTATGGTGAAATACAGAGTTTGACCTGTGCAAAGCATTCTAAGGTAAGCTAACCTCGTTTTGTGCTTTTCCGTATAAAAGCCCCATGTGCTCGGGGAGTGATTGTTGTGCAGGGAAATGAATTGCATAGGCAAAAAGAGGAGATTGTAAGGTTTCATTTGATGTGTAGAGTGTCATGGTACATGATCGGGAATGTGTGTTTTCATGAGAAAAGAAAAAAAAAAAAAAACGTGAATAATGAGAATAACCGTTTTATTTATACAGTAGCGGCGCACGGCTCGTGCGTGCGCCCGGGTGACCCTAAAGGTCTGCCGTAGCTAAAACAGAAAGTGCAATAGCACCATCCACCTATGCGCCACGAATCCTACACACTGGGGCTTTAATAGATTAAAAAAAAAAAAACATAATTGAATAAACACATATATTTGTTTAATACCATACTCTAGAACATCCCAAGAAAAGCAATAACATCACCATGGAGACAACCAGCAGAAAAGTTACACAGTGTGCCTTCTACTTGCTTTTCCCCGATTTACAGGAGCTCAGTTTTATGTGCTTCTCACCTCAAACCGTGAGCTGTTTTGCACAGTGCACTTAGCCATGACTCCTCACGTAGGCCTGATGCATTATAAATATGGATGTGATTGGTTCATGTGAAAGAGGAAGAGTGGCAGGAAGTGCGCAAATATGACACAGGATGAGAAGCTAAAGTGCGTTTGATCAGCCGAACCACGCTGCCAGACGAAAATGGGCTTATATTTTTCTTGAAAGTTCCTGTTCAATCTGAAACCTCTGTAAAATGGATGTAAATGTACGAATGGGCTGATTTTAATTTATAAGTTATATTTGCAAGAATTTTTGTCAAAGTCTACTTTACTTGGAGATGTGTTTTGTTTTATTTATTTGAGTAATCCTTTATTATTAGTCTGTTTACATATCCAAAGTTCAAAATGCTCTGTGCCACCTTGTGATGTCATTTAGTGGTGTTTTAAGTTAACAGCTATGTTTTTATCTTTAGTTCAGTACAGATTCGCAATTCCAAATATGACATTATCCAAATCTAAATTATTCTAGTGAAGGTGTATGGAGTTTCATGACATCACAAGGTGGAACAGAGTGCGTAGGTGTTTAGTCCGCACTTTAAATAACGTTTCCATGGAAACAATCAAATCATCAGTAAAAAACTAAACCAAAACCTCTGCACATTAGTAATGGACAGACTTTAGAATAAGAGTAACAGTGGCTCAGGATTTGTAAAGGGAGATTCTGTTTGGTGAAGTTTTAAGTTATGGGACCCACTCAGTACATGATGGTCATATTGTCCAATCGTATCTGACAATGCTTCTGTAGGGAGTATTATACCTTATGATATGGAAGGTCGGTGGTGCTGCTCTCAACATAAACATCATTGGTTGGCGTTGCAATTCCAGCTCTCACAGATGACGCTTAACCCCCCCCCACCCCCAGTGTCTGTGTACAAACTGACTTGACAAACCTGATGCAGTCGTTTCATCACTGGGATGCACACTGATTTTGTTGTGTGTTGTGATTGTGCTCTCTTTGATTGGGCACTCTAAGCAAGTGTCAGACTTTTAATATATATATATGTGCATGTGCGCGAGAGCCATGCAAGAGCTGCGGTGGTCTAGACCTCCTCTAGACCTGACCAGGTCCTCCTCTAGACCTGACCAGGTCTAGAGGAGGTCTAGAGGAGCCGCGGTGGTCTGGACTAAACCAGGACTAAACCTGGACTAAACCAGGAGGAGCCGCGCTCACATGCGCTCAGACTGCCTGCGGTCTCCTCCTCGCTGCTCGCCTCAGCTGTGACTCGTGAGAAACCAGGAAATAGACCCGCACGCGGCGCTTTAATCCACCTGGTCTAGTCCAGGTTTAGTCCAGGTTTAGTCCAGGTTTAGTCCTGGTTTAGTCCTGGTTTAGTCCTGGTTTAGTCCTGGTCCAGTCCAGGTTTAGACCTTGGTCTAGTCCTGCTGTCAGCTCTGCGCGGGGTCATGCTGCGCACACGTGTCTTCTCCCCCCTCCCGCTTCCCCCCACACTTCAATATTGATATGTTTTGTTGAAAATCTATGAAAGTTTGAGTGTTTAAACGAGAGACAAACGTGAGAAAAGTTTAAATCCAGTCTGAGAAACCAATCAGGACGCAGAACACAATGTTACACTATAAAAAAAAGTTACACTATAAAAAAAAAAAACTTGGATCAGGGCCTTGGAACGAATCAGGCTTTTTCCATTGAAATAGCTACTCAACTTATGAATTTTTCACGTTACGAAACCACTTCTGGAACGAATTAATTTCGTAAGGTGAGGTACCACTGTATATGGGAAAAATGTGAAATTTACTTTTATGTTACTCAACTTTTATGTTATGTTACTCAAAGGTTCACTGTGCTACTTTTCTGAGGAAGAGTGCAGGAAGTGTGCAGGATTAGTTTTACATAAGGATATTTGTACATTTGAAATGACCCCTCCATGTCTGTGTTGTTGTGTACATTCACAGGGGATAAGCCATGTCAGAAAACAACCTGTTTTTATGGACTTTATTTCAGAAATGGTGGACAAATAAAAACACCAACAGTAGTAAGGTAAGCCATAAGCTCTAGTTGGTAGAGCATTTGTCCACCTATCTGAAGGTTAGCGGTTCAAATCCTGCTCTCAATATAAATATCATTAGTAGAGTGCTGCGCAGGTGAGATTCCAGTTCCCACAGATGAACGCTGTCATTGTGTCCTTGGGCAAGACTCTTAATGGTGTCTGTGTACACTGGTGTATGAACGTGGTTCCTTGATGTAAAGGAACCACTCATTTCAACCACTCTTGAAGGTGGAAAAGCTCTATATAAAAATAAGACCATTTCCCATTTATTGAAAGAAGACAAAACTCTTTTACTTCATCATGTCGCCAATGTTACTTTTATTTTAAGTTTGTCTTTAGCAGAGTGCACCTGCACTGTAGTGTCAAATACCATGTTTCTTATCGCACTGATGCGATCGGCGATCATAATGACATCCGCACAATCAGATTTACAAACTTTGCACTAAAAGCTCCAAACTTTTTTATAGAGGCTCCATGCTAATAATCTAAAACTGATCTCCCATCACTCTTCACAAATTTTTTGCATTTACAATTCTTCTAATGTCTGTTCATTGGTATTATGCAGTGTTTATTTTGAAGTCTTGTTTTTTACTAACGTAACTTCATTATCTCCTGGGAAGAGTTACTGCTTTGCCTTTCTATCTTCAGTTCAATGCAATGTAACACACTTTAACACTAAATATATATCCCAATGAACTCAGCCTAAATATGCAGGGTTTGTGTGTTAAACATATGTGAATATGAAAACAACATTATAACATAGATCAGAAAATGAGGTAATCTGTGCCCTTTAAAAATAGGCCAATTTCATATTTCAGTCCTTTCATGAAAAGACTATCAGAAGACGACACTCAGTTCAAATTGTAATACTTGAAATGTGGTTGTGGGTGGAGTGTAAGTGTTTAATCCCACTTTAAATAACGTTTCCATGAAAATAATCAAGTTATTAGTAAAAAACTAAACCAAAATAGAGACACCTCAAATTGGTTGCCAGAACAAACACTGCACATTAGTAATGAACAGACATTAGACATTAGCTCCCACAGATGAATTTTGTCATTGTGTCCTTGGACAAGACAATTAAAGAAAAAGTAACGTTTTTTACAATTTGAGCCTTATTTCGGTAATAAAGCAAGTTGTTTTACTCACCCATATCACTTTGGCGTCATATGGAGCATTTCCGGAGATGTTTTAGATTAGCGTTAGGCTCGACTTATAGCCATAGCTCAGGGCATTCCCCGAGCATGTAATATGCCCCCCCCCCCCCCCCCCGCTCCTCAGAAATCTCACTCCTAGCAATCTTCAAAACTTGAGAGCCCTGGCAATACCTCAGCTAAACTGCTGACTCATCTAGTTCATTGTTAAGCCTTTGTGCTAATGCTTTGTTTGTGTGGGAAACGATGCTATTTGGTGCATGTACGTTGCTAATACTTACCTGTGCAAACAGTTACTGTAAAACAAAGATGCTAACTTCAGTTATATTATACTTACCTGATTTACAACCTGTACAGGAAGAAAATTGTGGACAATATGTTTTAGTTCGAATGAGTCATGGTGTGTATTTGTGTTTCATTGTAATAATAATAATTAATAATAATTATTATTATTAATAATAATAATAATAATTATAATAATAAAACTTCATTGCATTTATATAGCGCCTTTCATGACACCCAAAGCGCTTTACAGTTCATTGTTCATTCACTCCACACTTGGTGGTGGTAAGATACTTTCTGTAGCCACAGCTGCCCTGGGGCAGACTGACGGAAGCGAGGCTGCCAATCTGCGCCATCGGCCCCTCCGACCACCTCCAACACTCATGCGCACTCCACTTTCATACTAGGCAAATGTGGGTAAAGTGTCTTGCCTAAGGACACAGCAACAGTTTTTTTGCAACTGGCGCCCCCCTGTGGCACCTGGAATTCCCAGTGTCTCCCATCCAAGTACTAACCAGGCCCTGCCTTGCTGAGCTTCTGAGATCTGACGGGATCAGGCTTTGACAGGCAGGTATTGTGTTCCAGTTTTACAAAAAATAAGGAAAGAAAAGAAATGAGAAGAGAAATCAAATATACCAACAAACTTCAGTAAACGCTGTCACGCAATCACACTGGAATCAAGCCTACTGGGTCTTTCTTCCTTTCGTTCGTTATCTGTCAGCATAATGCGGCCTACATGTTATCAGGACAGAATAGTGAGCAAATCCATTTGTGGACCAATATTACTCATGTTTTCATCACATCCTTTCATTATGAAAATAATAGTTTAAACACTCAATTAATAATATTTTAAAATCAACTCATATCATAGAGTTCTTGAATCACCCCATATGCATGACTGAAAGGACAGACAGAATTTGTAAAGCTGTGATTAAGGCCAAAGGTGGTTATTTTGATGAAAAATCTATTTCACTTGATATTGTTACATTTTTGCAATAATATGCCTTTACACGATGAAATTTGCTTTAATATATCAATAAACTGATTTGTTGTCATTACCAGTACGTGTTGTTATCATTATTTATGAAAGTTCAGAAATACACAATCGTCCTAATACTTTTGTCAGGCAGTGTACATCTTGAAGATGAGGGAGCCATTTGGCAAGGGGGACTACTGACGAAAACTAACCATTTGTGTACATTTTCATTATTGTAATGTTTATTAATGTACACTGTCTCACAAGCCTACGCCACCCATGCTCCCACATGACAATTCTCCATAAATATAGAAAAACATAATACAAAACAACTTGACAAACCTGTGCAGTAGTTTCATAAGTGATAGAATGTGTTGTGATGGCGCTCTGAAGGGGGAGTAACAACAACAAAATGAATGTAAAACTTCTAAAACATTATTAATATATTGTGTTCGGTGAATAAACCATTCTCAAAACAATAAACGATAATGTAATGATCTACTATAAATAAGTCATGACATTTTCTACACATTAAAGGAAAAGTAACGTTTTTTTTACAATTTGAGCTTTATTTCTGTAATAAAACAAGTTGTTTTACTCACCCATATCACTTTGGTGTCATGTGGAGCATTTCCGGAGATGTTTTAGATTAGCGTTAGGCGCGACTTATAGCCATAGCTCGGGGCATTCCCCGAGCATGTAATATGCCCCGTGCGGGCTCCAAATAACACAAACTTTAGCACTTTTCAAATTATAGAAGCCCGATGTCTTTAGTCTACGATTTCGTGTGGTCAAAAGTGGCCTGTAATCTGAGATTTAGCCATAGTTTCGAGTAGATGAGGACGCCAGTGCGCATGCGCGGAGTGTGCTCTCAGCTCCTGGGACCCAAACATGGAACGCAAAGCTGTAAACTATGGATAAATCTCGGATTACAGGCCACTTTTGATTCAAACGAAATCGTAGACTAAAGACATCAAGCTTCTATGATTTGAAAAGTGCTAAAGTTTGTGTTATTTGGAGCCCGCACGGGGCATATTACATGCTCGGGGAATGCCCCGAGCTATGGCTATAAGTTGCGCTAGGCTAACGGCGTTAGCCTAACGCTAATCTAAAACATCTCCGGAAATGCTCCATATAACACCAAAGTGCTATGGGTGAGTAAAACAACTTGTTTTATTACCGAAATAAGGCTCAAATTGTAAAAAACGTAACTTTTCCTTTAACTAAACTGGCAAACTTGTAAACTTCAGTTCCATCTCCAGCTGAGCGTGACACCACAGGCTTTCGTCCTTTAGGTCCTGGTGAAGACCCCATGTGTTCAGACATCTCACCAGCTCATCGCACCCGGCCCTTTAAAACCCAAGTGGACTTTTCAAAATCCAGACCATTTTAGACGTAATAGGAAATAGTTTAGAGCCCATTAGCAGACATTTCATTGCTCTACCCCCTCCCCTGCTTTCATGGTGGCTGATTAAAATTCATATCGTGTACAGACACAGTAGCTCTTCTGATTGAAAAAGTTTAAATAGAAATGTGGTAGACCAATGCCCTGTCTGGAAAGTACACTCTGTAATGGTGAAAGCAGGCCACTAGACTGAACGAATAAAGTTACAATGTTACAAATGAGTTGTATTTAACACAAATGATGCATTTCCATATTAGGAAGAGAAATGTATTTAAGGACAAAATAGCAAAATAAAAACACAAATATTTTAAGACCAAAATGACGAGACTCACTGCAGCAGATGACAATTTTTCAACAAGTCAATTGGAGCTGGAGTTGATGGAGCTGGAAGAGTGCCCATGCTCACTTCCTATTTGTATACAGTTTATGTGAATGAATGAATGAATGAATGATAGTTTTATTCAGTAATACATAAAACATGCATAGAAAAATATGGATACTACAAAAAACAGGCTATATAAATCCTTACCTCTGTTTACACTTGGTTCAAGAAAAACATCTTCTACGGCACATTACTTGAGTAGCTTAAACATGAAATTGTACTTCTCAGTATTTTCTTCTTCTGCTTGAGTAATATTATTTTGCAGTAACAGAACTCTTGAGTACATTTTGTGTGTTTTTTTGGCTACTTCACTCACCTCTGCCTTTCTGTTGTATGTAATTGCAGCCTACAGCTAAAGGAGCAGAGCGGGCACTGGAGAGCAGCAGGAAGCCCGTGCATCATGTGTTTAAAAGTGGATTTGTTGTGGATGGGCGATGCCAGTTATTTTTGTTTCGATACGATACCAAGTAATACCAGGGTTAGAATCGCGATATCAATACCGATACCGATACTTTCATACATTTTTTAATACTACAGAAAAACACTAACCTGGCTCTAACTAGATACCTTGGCTTCGCAAAGCTCCACCAGGGGCTTAGCTCCACATTCTAACACCAGATATCTGAACAAAAATCTTTAATGAAAAGAAAATGGCAATGCAGACATCAAATGTGACCACTAGACTTTTGTTTGTGCTGCTTGTGTTGCACGTTGTATTTTTATGTATTTGCCTGCCGAGGGACTACGGATGAAAACTAGCTTTGTAGCTAAAATTCAGCATATTTACATTTGTTTTATACTTATGTTCATTAATGTGCATTGTCCCTATCAAATAAATAAATAAATAAAATAAAATAAATCTATTGTAAGTTGGGCACTTGCAGCTTATGAAAAAAGACAACAAATGAAGTATCACTATTCTCACTCTCACATACATACATTCTCCTCTCACATACATTCTCCTCTCACATACATTCTCCTCTCACATACACTACTCTTAGTCTTCTACATGCTTGATGGTTCCCTGGATTCTCCCTCTCTCAAACGCCTCGGCAGCTGACCTCTGTCGTACTGCTGTTGCTGCTGTGCTGGAGGGAGTTGCCTGACTCGCCTCCTGTCGTCGTTTGGTCAGTAGCATTTCGTCATGCTGAGGTTTATGATTTATGATCAAGTGTTTATTTAAAATTTGTGGTATTGCCACAATATCGGATCATTTTTTGGCACAAACTGCACTTCGCAACATTGTGGTCCACGGTGTGGAAGTAACTCCACACCACACTTCGCTTGCGGTCTCCCATGGCTCCCGCAGCCCCGCGCCGCTTTGACTGAAATCTCACAGCAGTGAGTGTATCGCGGGAAGACGTACTACCCCACGTTTGGTGAGAACGCGGAAGGAAAAGTAGTGCCTGACAACTGGCAATGGTTGAATAATGAACAAAACACATATGAATTTGAACTAAATAAACTGAAAGTTAAGTCAGTAAGAAAACATGACTTGGTATCGATATTTTAATACCAGGATCGATGCATGTTCAATACCCCATCAGGATCGAAATATCGATACTTTGGTATCGACAGACCATGTCTCTGCATCTTATTGTAATAAGCCTGTTATTACTGGCAAAAGATAACACCAAAATGCAGCATAATACTTCATGCCATTTTTGCCACATTTTCCTGCAGGCGAACCTCCCCACACCCTCCTTTAAACCTGGCTCATATTTTTGTATTTGTCATTTTACAAACAGGCCATGGCAGATCAGCGATTGCCTGCTTCTTTTGTACTTCTGCTTTACTTCTACTTTGTACTTCTGCAAAGGATAATATTACAAAGTTCAAAGTCAGCTTTATTGTCAAAAACCATATGTACAGTTTGCAAACACAGGATTTGAAATTGCAGCTCTCCCTAGGCCCACAGTGAACATAAAACATGTGATAAACAAGACAATAAACACAATGACTAAAACATCACATATACCCGTAGCAAAAGTACAGTAAACTTGTATATAATACAAACAGGTAAAACACATATGTTTTTTCATAGCTGATGATGATACAGATGGTTTAGAATTCAGCGAAAACATTGGCCGATAAGCTCTGCTGATATTTTTTAGTTATTTCACACACAGTATATAATTTTACAAACTCACCCACAAGTTCACAACCCTGTTTCATTACACACTGGATTTACAGAGCAGTGTAGTCGCAGTACCTTCTTTGGACTGGAGTGTTCAAATAAAGCTTTATGCATACTTTTAGACAGTTGATGAGCACAAACTAAATATTGCCTTCTGATGGAAATTTAAGACTGATCAATCAATCAATCAATCAGTATTTTATTTATAGAGCCCTTTACAAACACACAAGGTGACCAAAATGCTTCATATTAAACATTAAACAATTAAATAAAACAAATTGTGCAAAGAGTCACTGCATTACAGAGCGTGAAAAGCCAGTCTGAAGATTCATTTTGAGCCTGGATTTAAACAAAGTCTGGTAGTTTGCATGTCGGCCTGATATATTGGTCTGTCTCTTATGACTACATATTATTCAGAAAAGGTACCGCTGCTTGAGTACAGTTTGTGTCTCCTCTACCACAGCCCTGTCCGTGTTCTATCTGCTGTAGATACTGATCAGATGTTTCTGTCCACACAGACCAGGCTGTGAGAAGAGACCCACGATAAGAATGAGATAGCAGGGTGTGGTTTACAACGCTGTACGCCATCCATCAAGAGGAGCCATTTTACTCAGGGCCAAACAGGCTTCAGCACAGTCTACACATGGACATGGACTATAGAGCCATTCCTGTGTTTTTGTCCCTCTGCAGCAGCGGTAAGTACCAGATAAGGGACCAAGTCACACATGTGCAAGTCTCAAGTAAGTCTCAAGTCTTCACCTTCAAGTCAGAAGTAAGTCTCAAGTATTTTTTTCTTGGGCAAGTCAAGTCAAGTCAAGTCAAGTCCTGTAATAGGTCAAGTCAAGTCCAAGTCAAGTCACCTTTGGCGTATTGTTGTAATTTTAGCTGCAGAATCTGATCTTAATAAAGTGAAAGGCAATATATAAGAAAGTGTAAGTCATCATCAGTGGCTAATGTGCCCAACCTGTTATAAAATATTTGTATTGTAAATACTCATGTTCAGTAAAATACATCATAGACTCAAACAAAACAGTGATAATGTAATTATTGGTTATTTATTGGTAAAAGTGATCTGTACATCGAAAACCAAACTGTTTCACATGTTTTCAACATTGTTTCAGCATTGAGTTGAAACCAGTAACAGCTAAAACAAACTTGTATTAAACTTTGTTACACTCCCTAACTCACTCTGTCCCACACACACACACACACACACACACACACACACACGCACACGTAGCTATCCTTTTACAAAGTAACAATAACAGCTAAAACAAATACTAACTTACAGTAAATTAAACTGTCACATTTCTTTGCTCTTTTCTTTGCACCTTTCTCTCTCTCACACTTTCTGTCACTCACACTCACACAGTATATCCATAAGTCATTCCCTTTTTGTGAGGAAACAAATAATAGCTAAAACAAATAGCTTATTAATATTAAACTTTGTTACATTTCTCCTCTCACACACACACACACACACACACACACACACGCTCTCACACACACACACACACACACACACACACACACCACTCCTCGCGTGCGTAATGGGTCAGGCGCGCTCCTCGAGAGCTCGTGTATTTAGACTACACCTTTGTAAGAGACTGACTAAGAGTAAAAAGTGATGAGAGTTTTGTTTATTATTATTATTTGAACGTAGACCCTCGGTCAAGTGATCTCCTGCATACCACAAAACCAAGCCAACAACTGATCTGAGACAAGAGACAGTACATTAACGCCACACAGCCCTCCACCACAAGCGCAAACACAGCGCAACTCTCACATCTGAGGGGACGAAACCAGGACTGGACCAGGTCTAGACCTGGACTAAACCTGGACTAAACCGGGATTAAACCACCACGGGCCACTCTTTGCTGATTTCGTGCGGCTGGTTTGTGGCTGGGGCTGAGAGTACGCGGTCCGGGCGCCGCGGATCGTTTTCGTGCTCGCAGCCCCGGTGGACGCGCGGCCTCGTGCCGGTGGTGGTGCACGTGGTGCACACGTTGCGTCCCAGGACATGGCAGTGCCGCTGAATGAGCACGAAAACATTATGTGACCACGCAAGTCATTCAAGTCATCGTGTCTCAAGTCAAGTCAAGTCCCGAGTCCTGGACTTCCAAGTCCGAGTCAAGTCTCAAGTATTTCATTTTTTGTCGAGTCAAGTCACAAGTCATAAAAACAGCGACTCGAGTCGACTCGAGTCCAAGTCACTAAGTCTCAAGTCCCCATGTCTGGTAAGAACTGAACTAATGAATGCACATTTGAAACATGCATTTTCTTAAAAGGGCATTATGTAACTTTTTGGTTGGGGGTCCGTCATCGGTTGTTTCCATGGAGATGTCTTTGTTTTCCCTGAAGTTTTCTACACCACAGTATTAACATATCCATTTCCAAAGAAACAAAGAAGTGACACTACAAAGCCAAGTTACAGGTCAGATCTGTGGAGAGGTGATTGCATTGATGATGAGAATGCATGTTTTAAGGTCATTTTAAGCAATTTAAAGGAAAAGTAACGTTTTTTACAATTTGAGCCTTATTTCGGTAATAAAACAAGTTGTTTTACTCACCCATATCACTTTGGTGTCATATGGAGCATTTCCGGAGATGTTTTAGATTAGCGTTAGGCTAACGCCGTTAGCCTAGCGCGACTTATAGCCATAGCTCGGGGCATTCCCCGAGCATGTAATATGCCCCGTGCGGGCTCCAAATAACACAAACTTTAGCACTTTTCAAATCATAGAAGCTCGATGTCTTTAGTCTATGATTTCGTTTGGTCAAAAGTGGCCTGTAATTCGAGATTTAGCCATAGTTTCGAGTAGATGAGGACGCCAGTGCGCATGTGCGGACTGTGCTCTCAGCTCCCGGGACCCAAACATGGAACGCAAAGCTGTAAACTATGGATAAATCTCGGATTACAGGCCACTTTTGATTCAAACGAAATCGTAGACTAAAGACATCAAGCTTCTATGATTTGAAAAGTGCTAAAGTTTGTGTTATTACATGCTCGGGGAATGCCCCGAGCTATGGCTATAAGTCGCGCTAGGCTAACGGCGTTAGCCTAACGCTAATCTAAAACATCTCCGGAAATGCTCCATATGACACCAAAGTGCTATGGGTGAGTAAAACAACTTGTTTTATTACCGAAATAAGGCTCAAATTGTAAAAAACGTTACTTTTCCTTTAATTCATGTAAGATAGATACATTTCATGGTTTGCCTGGAACATTCCAGGCAAAGCAGTAATATCTCCATGGAGACAATTAGGTGAAAGACCCACTACTGGAAAAGTTGCATAATGCATCTTTAACAAGGACAATAGTGTTATAACATTATCTAACTATTATCAACTCCATACTTAATAATAAATGTAATTATATAATTGGGCTGGGTACATTAGGAGTGTAAATTAAAAGTAAATGTAGAAATGATGATGACTGTAACATACAACTATATTTGGGTCTATTTGGTTTTTTTTTTTATCATTCCAAAATTAAAAATCCGTAAAAAGTGACAATTACTTCAACATATCTTGTCATAATTATGGTCATGTAGTGCATTTGAAGTCAAAAACTAAACAAAACCATAATGAAATCTACTATTGACAAATAAACTGTGACTGCAGTACAAATGAAAACAAAATATGGATCCATCCATTTCTTTTCTAGATCAAAATAGTTGAATAGAAGTTTCCTCCTACTTCTTACTACTTATGTTTTACCACGGCTTGACTTAACATAAATCAGTGAATTGTTATTTTGTCTGTATTTGTTATCAGTGTTTATGTAATCTGTAATTATGGTTCTGTATATTCTTTCTTTCTCCCTTTCATTGAAGGTCTGGTGGTTCCAAAAAGCAAATCATCAACAGGTAGACATAATCAAAATAAATCAAATAAAATGCTCTACCATCAAATGATGTGTGTTAGTGCTAGCAGCAACCTTGACATAATGCTGTTTTGCACATACTGAGACACTAAAGCAGCCTCTTATGTATGATTTCATAAACAGATCAGTGAGACCAGGAAGAGATGTTGTGGCACTGCTTGGTTCTATTCATTACTGAAGTCCATCATGTTGAGCCTGTTTTATACAGATGTGCGTTACTGGAGTGATTAATGTGAGTGGCACCTGCCCTATAATGTAATGTATCACTCTGTTTCTATCTCATGTCAGGTCATGTGACCTGTGTGTAACATTATTGTCATCATGTACATGAAGACTGACCCCAGTCCAAAAGCCTTCATGTTAATATTCAAATAATATTAATATTTTAAATATTTTAAATAAATCTTATCGGCTGGGGTGCCTCTTCTTGTATGTGTACTTGCCCACTTGGGGCCACCTGATTTCTGCTAACTTCTAGTGAGTTTGTCAGCCCACAAATTCATCTTGCTGTGCAAGTTTGCCCATGTCCCTAACCTCCCTGAAACATGTAAAAAGTGAAATATATTTTTAACAACTTTAACAACGTGAAAAGTCCCTCAGTCGTCCAGGTAGAATCCATGATAACAGGAGAAGTTCAATTTGTCAACTGGACAAAGTTTGTTTGGTTGAAAACGTTTCGCCGCTCATCCGAGAGGCTTCGTCAGCTCTGGTTCTAATGCTGGTTAGACCCTGTTTATATCTAGCTGCCGGGAGGAGCTACCTACCCTGAAAAAACTCTGAAACTATCCCCACTAATCTGTCTCTTTTGTTCTACGCATTCCTCTGGCGTCTAGTATTAGCATATCTATAAGCCCTAGGAGGCGCTCACTACACTGAAATAGCTCTGTAACTATCAAATCATCTGTCTCTTTGTATTTCAAGCCTATTCAAGCCTAACGACCAAACAAACTTTGTCCAGTTGACAAATTGAACTTCTCTTGTTATCATCAACTTTAACAACCCCAAATGTTCTTCCTAAGGGGTTTCTTGTATGGATAACATCTGTAACATGAATGTGGTTGCAGAGCCCTTGTCCCTCAGGCTGGTAGGAGGGCCCAGTCACTGTGATGGACAGCTGCATGTGAAGCAAGAGGATGACTGGTTCTTTGTGAGTGCAGCCTGGTCCTCTCTGAGGTGGGCTTACACCATGTGTATGGCCCTGCACTGTGGCTCTGTCATCTCCGTACAGCAGAGGGAGGGGCCCTGTAGAGACATGTGGTCCATCAGAACAGACTGTGACTCCTCTTCACTGAGCACATGTTTATATGACCCTGTCCCAACTCAGGGATCCAGCTTGGAGGTCACCTGCTCCAGTAAGAACAATTCCTGCAGTACACTTGCATGCCTTTTACATTCAAATGTACATTCAAACACAGATGTTCCCTGGAAAAACAATTATGTAGAATTATGTAGAGAGATCAATTTATTAACATAATGTAAGCCTAGGATGATATCAGTCTGGTCACCATTCCCCCCATAGTGACATGTGAAACAAAGGAGCTCATTGATCAAACATCAATTTAAATAACATGAAAATCCTCTGGCTTCAGATGAACAGAGTTTAGTGCTTTGCTCATTGATTCACAAATCCACAATGTTTTTAATCACCTGTGATTTTTTTTTTTCCTTTCCCTTTTGCTAATAAGGAATTGTTTATAATCCACCTGTCAGTCACGCCCATCTGATCCTGGGGAGATACATCGGTGACCAGACTCAAATCTTCATTAAGCATTGAGGAAGTGTGTATTCTGAATCCCAGGCCATTTATCAAGTAGATCCTCCCCAAATCAATTGTTTGCTTACATAATTATGTTGGTGCTAAAAGGATTTCATTCTTTTTTTTTTTTTTTTTTTTGCAGGTTCAACACAATCCCCTTATATAAAAACTACCTTTGTATACACAGTGTTTTATCTGTGTCTATCATTAAAAGGAGGCGTGTGTGCTGACTGTACTTCGTGTGTACCCACAGATGTGTGCGGCTGGTGAGTGGATCCAGTGTGTGTTCTGGAACAGTGCAGGTGTACATAGAACAGTCCTGGAGCTCTGTGTGGGACTAGAGAGAACATGTACTGCTGTGCCAGGAGCTGGGCTGTAGAGTAAAGTCCCCAAAAGTCCCCAAGCCCTGATCCTTTCAGGGTAGTTGTATGTGTTCCAGAGTGAATCCCACAGCACTACACTGAAGGACTGTGCTCAGAGCAGCTCTCCACATCTGACACAGTGGAACCTTCTTGGAGATCTACTCCCAAGGTCACATTTTATAGAAAACCAGATATATTCTTTTGTGTTTTTCTATATGTGAACATTCAGGGTTGCTATTTTCTGTCAGCTTTTTGCCAGTTTGTTTTTTCCTAAACTTAGCCCACATAAACAAGTCTCATGTGACCACCGCACTGTACTTTGCTGCTTTGGACAAGTTGAAGAATTGGTGAAGTGGAAAGAGCTTTCACCAGCTTTGTGCTGCTTTTATTAGCATCTGTGTGGTTGGAGGATGGTCCCACTCCGTGCTCGGGCTCACTGAAGTTAAAGTATTCTCACCAGTGGACTCCAGTGTGTTGGGAGCTCTTTAACCTAAGGGCTGCAGGGGCACTGTGAAGGGCTATACTTACAGTCAGGCAGGCAGGACCTTCTGGACAGCAGGTACCTCCTCACCAACATCATCATCCAGTGCCGTGGCAACGAGTCTGCCCTGCACCAGTGCTCATGAACGGAGACAGAGGAGACACGCTGTCCTTCTAAAACATCCAGTGTTGCCAACTCCCCAGCATCGGAAGTTGCTATTGGCCTGCCCAGAAGTAGCTAAAAGTAGCTAGACGAGTGGGGGGGGGGGCACATCCTAACCTTCCTTACCCCGTGACACTAACCTTTTATTGGTGTTGTTATTACATATACTTCTTTGTTTGTTTTTTTATTTGTTTCTTATTTTTTAGATTTTTTTTTTTGGAGTCCAAGATCTATAGCTTGCTTTTTTATTTTGTGTTTTTTTTTTGTGCTGTAGTTTAACTAAAGCTTTTTATCTCTTTTTTATTTTGTTGTGCTATAGTGGGCAAACTATAGCTTTTTATTTTATTTTTATTTTTTTTTTTTTGGTGCTAAAGAACTAGCTTTTTTAAAACTTTTCTGTGCTGTACAACTAGCTTTTTAGGCAGTGCTACTTGTGACTTTGTGTCGCCAAAAAGAAAAAGAAAACAAATGAGAGCGCATAGGCATACATTTATTGAGAATCAGAGCCTATGGCAGAGGAATGACCAGACTCCGAGGCGATCTGACGAGATGGGAGGGAGCAGAGGAGAGACTGCTGAGTGTGTCTGTGCCTGTGAGTGAAGCGACAGTCCACGCTGTTCTCAACTCCGCCCCCGCCCCTCTCTGCCTGTGTCTCTCTTCCACTGCCCCTCTCTTTCTCTCTGTCTCTTTCTCTCTGTCTCTTTCTCTGAACGGGGAAAAAGAGAAAAAGGCGCAATTATTTTTCCCCCCTCCCGCAATCTTGGAGCCTCTGATCACCAAAAAAAAGTCGCTAGATTTGTCGCTAGTCGCTTTTGTCTAATTTTCTCGCTAGGGGGGGTCCAGAAAGTAGCTAAAAATAGTGACAAAGTCGCTAAGTTGGCAACACTGAAAACATCTCTGCAGCTCTCCTGTTCAGGTAACAGAGAATCAGATTCTACTTTCTCCATGGAGATGTTACTGCTTTGTCTGGATTGTTTCACAGTATGGTACTAAGCCTTTTTATCTTCATGGAGATTTTTGAGCTATAAAACCACCTGTAACTGAATAAATGTAAGGCACAACAGAACACAACAGAACTGTTTTATGTCATACTGTGGAACATTCCTGGCAGAATGTGTAGAATCCCTCAATCATCCAGGTAGAATCCATGGCAAAAGGAGAAATTCAATCTGTCAACTAAATTCTTCTTTGAACAGAAATGGAGGTCTCAGACATAATTTGTCTCCCATTATAACTTTATCCTCAAATCTAAATCAAAACAAAGAAAACAATAGGGCAGCAGGTCAGGTCCAGAGGTGTGAAAACACCCATTATGGTCCTGAAAGGTTCTGCTAACAAGATCCCACACTCCACTTCCACTGCATATTTAATAGGCTCACCTAACTAACAGAAACTGAAAACAAGTAGGTGTAGTAGTTTCAAAGTAATTTCATTGTAGTTAGCTCCTCCGTTCAGGCAGATATAAAGCAGTGTCCACCAGAACTGAAGAAGCAGCTTGGATGAGCTGCGAAACGTATTCGACCAAATAAACTTTTGTCCACTTGACAGATTGAATTTCTCCTTTTGCCATTCCAGGCAGAGCATTGGCATATCCATAGAAACAAGCAGGTGACAGACCCCCAATCAAAAGGTTACACAGTGTACCTTTAGTATTAGACCTTAAAGGTCCCATGGCATGAAATTTTCACTTTCTGAGGTTTTTGAACGTTAATGTGAGCTCCCCTACCCTGTTTAGCCCCCCCCCCATGGTTAAAAGTTGCAAAATGTCTAAACTGAGCATTTGTGATCCTTTTCTGCGTTACAAAAAATCGGAGCTCAAACGGGCGAGTTTGAACAAGGCACCTTATTGACGTCAGATCGAAAAAAGAACACTGAGAAAAATGATTCAGGAGGTTAGTTTGAATTACTTAAAAACATGAGCTTTTTCAGCATAAAAAAAACAATTTGTTACATGCCTATTATTTTATTAAGTTGATAGCTTATTTCAAGAAGTTGATCAAAATTAAAAATAAAGAAAGCTGTCTCAACTCAGAAATACATTGATTTTGGATAAGCATTTTTGCTTTCACTTAACAAGGAAAAGTATTAAGTTAGTGAAACTTCATAATATTAAGTTAGTGCAGCTTCCGATCATATACGCATGCAGAGGAAGTGATCAACGCCCATTTTTTGAATGCTGCCAGAATGCAAGTTGCAACAGCGAGGGGGAGACTGCCTGATTTGGTGAGTAATTATATATTTTTAATTTCTTAATTTTATGTCCAATCAGCAAGTAACTAGCAGCGCTCAGTCGAGTTACACACTAAAACTGAAGCGTCCACAGCGTGCTTTGTCCTCAGCGTTTAGATAATGTCTCCAAAGTAACTTAATGTGAACGATGAAAATAGACAATAAATATCGGTCTGGGTTTGTGTTTTTGTGAACTTTGGGGAGGTTTGAGGGAATGTTTGCTCTCGGGGCGAGAGGAGAGAGTAGAGTCGGGCTGCTGCGAAGCCGAGCGCGCATCCAAGCGCGCGTTATTTGAATTTTTGAGATTTCGCGTTTCGTATTCGCGTTTCGTATTCAGAGACGAAAATTTTACGTAGCCTAAAGGCGTTTCGTAACTTTGATTAAGGTGAGGCATGTACATCGTTTGGAGCAACGTATGCCCGTGAAAGCGGGATAGAGAGCCAAAGAGATCCTTCCTCATTCACACACTCGTGCATGCACATACACGACATGCAGACATTGGTGAAGATTGCACGGTGCTAAGATTTTGAGTTTGCACTTCCTCACTTCCACGCCCACTCCTGCCCCCCCCCCCCCCCCCCCCATTTACCTCATTTAGGCTACTTGTGCTTTTCTCATCCTCTCTCTCCTCCACCTGTCCTTGTCCTCTTCTCCTCTTCCTCCTCTCCTTGTCCACCCCTGGCCCCCTCCAACATATCTTCCTCTCTTCCCCCTCTTCTCTGTCCTCCTACTCCTCTTCTCCACTGATTTTATCTTTTTCTTCTTCCGAAGCAAGAATCCCTCCTTATTGCCTCTTATGTGAACTACTCAAACATAGTCATTGAAATGAGGTAAAGTATTATGGAAAGACCATGGGAATGTTTTGAAAAAAATTATTAGTAACAATGTGTGTGAACCCTGACTAGAAACCCTTCCTCATGAAGGAGTAGGTAAACATTTTTTTGTCGTCTTCTTCGCAGGATGATTCTGTGGAAATGAGGAGAGAGGTTGTGATCCGTGGATTGATGGTGTACCTCGGAGAAAAGGAGGAGAATCTCTTTCAAGAGCAGTTGGTAGGTTAATATGACAGAAAAACTATACTTTGTTAGTCTTGTTTTTAATTGTTAATTGTGTTTTTAATTCTAACGTTGATTCTGACCTCTTTATGCTAGGTTGACGGGAATCTCACCAATGAAGTGATGAAGATCATTGTTACCAGAAGTGCCACATCTGATCCAGCCAGTGCACGGATTGTAATTGAAGGAACAGAAGTCCTGGAAGATGTGGACGTACCCAGGGCCTGTGCCTTGCTGATGGGGCTGATCTACGCAATAAATCTCAGCTACCCGAAGGAACTGAAAAACACTTTTGAAGTGTTTCAAAAGGTATTTCTTGAGCTGGATGATCTTAAATCAAGCCCGAAAGTAACGTCTCTGAAAAGTAAACTGCTGTACTAAAAATGTACAGACTGTCCAATAATTGAGCAGGATTTATTTTGCATTTATATTCCACTGTTTGTGAAGTTTTTGCTGTGTACAGTTTTCCTGTATACTGTAATCCCTCGTTTATCGCGGGAGTTAGGTTCCAGAAATAACCCGCAATAAGAGAAATCTGCGAAGTAGGACAACTTTATATTTTACAATTATTCTACATGTTTTAAGGCTGTAAATGCCTCACCACACACATTATACACTTTTCTCAGACTGAAATGAACCTTTTCTCACATTTGTCTCTAGTTTAAACACTCAAACTCTCATAGATTTTCAACAAAATGTATTAATAGTGACGAGGAGCACTGCCACATCCCGGGACGCGACGCGCATCAACCCCTTGGAGAAGTGCGCGACACGTGGTGCTCTGTCACGGATTTGTCCACGATGAGGGTTTTATCGTGGACAAATCCGTGATAGAGCAGCACGAGGCCGCGCATACACCGGGGCTGTGAGCACAAGGTAGAACCGCGGTGCCCGGACCGCATGCTCTCAGCCCGAGCCACGAACCGAACACGCACAAACGAAAGCAAGAGCCGTGGTGGTTTAATCCTGGTTTAGACCTGGTCTAGTCCCGGTTTAGTCCAGGTCCAGACCTGGTCCAGTATTGGTTTAGTCCAGGGCCAGTCCAGGTTTAGACCTAGTCTACACCTGGTTTAGTTCTGGTCTAGACATGGTTTAGTCCACATTAATCCTGGTCTAGTCTCTTAGCCAATCAAGATGCAGAACACATTGTTACACTATTAAAAAAAAAAAAAGAAACAGCGAGGCCGCGAACAGTGAACCGCGATAGAGCGAGGGATTACTGTACACTGTTTGTCTGTATATTTACAGTACTTGAAGTACATAGTTTGAAGTACACTTGAAGTTTATTAAAGGTTCATTTTTCAGGTAACATTGCATTAAAAATGTGAAGAATTAGGCTGTACACTAATTCAGCAGGAAATGTTGCAGGCTTATTTGCACTTTTGTAAGGTTTTGCTGTATGCACTTTTGTAAGGTTGGTTTAAATACATTTTGGAAACTTGAATTGCCATGTCTACTTTATTCTGACTTCAGTAAAATAAGTTGGTATTACTTAATAAAACTGAGGTAACAATTTGCATGGACTTTTTGGAGTAGGAATAAAGTAAAATAAAGGAGTTATTGCAACTTAAATTATTGGGCCACTATAAAAACAAATTGAGTTGGTTCAACATAATTAAGCTTGTAGAGGACAAAACAGATCATGTTGGTTGTACTCAACTAATTGAGTTAGTCCAACTATAAAAGTCTCATGGGAAATACTCATTAATTACTTAGTTGGGATTACTTAAAAAGGTCAATGCAAATTGTTACGACAATTTTTTTAAGTTGAGCCAGTGTATTTTTTTTTAGAGTGAAATGCAAATGCAGTTCCACCCCCGTCTGTCTGTACTCAGCGTCTCTGTAAATCACGCCCAGAGAGTTTGGACTGCGAATGCGCTAGGCAATGCGAAATGCGTTTTTTTATTTGCCTGGAGGCACGTCCGAGTGTTTCTAGGCTCGGAAGTCCTTTATCTGAGCCTCTGGACCTTTGAACAGCAGTGGTTTAATTTTATTTTATGTGGAAATGTGTTTATTTTTCAATGGAACGCTTCAAATCTCTCCCCCCTGCAAAAACACGGAAATGGATCAGCTGAGAGCTCAGAGCCGAGAGCGGAGCGTTTGGCCACGCCCCCACCCTCTACTATTGGCCAGCTTTTTTCTCCTCATTTGCATTCAAGCAACAACGCCCATTATAGACTGTTCAGAGTGAGAAAAATTACTCTTTCTCATCTTATCTCTGTTTCTCATGCACTGAGTGTTGATTTTGAAGAAGGATTCATTTACAGTATTAGGGAACCATTAAGGAGCCATATAAAAGCATCAAGAAGTACCATGTCATGGGATCTTTAAGTAATTTTTCTCATCCAAACACATTTCATTGCATTACTGACTGTGAGTTAACTTTTAGGCCTATACGACAAATACATCTAAATCTTTAAAACCCTCATTATGTTATTTTTCCCCTCACAGACTTCCTGATTGTGCCCACCATTTCTTTGTTTGTCTCTGCGGGGGTCTCAGAGTGTTGCTAGGCTCGGACTTCAGTGCCACCTGCTCCATAAAAGTGCAGTACGAAGGGGGCGTATTCCAGCTGCTCTTTCCCGTCGTAAACTACATGCCTCAGCTGTCAGTCTGTTCTCAGATGCTGGCCCTGCCCCACAGAGGATACTACACTTGTGTACATCACCCAAATGTTTATCTGCACAACCTCTGCACAGCCATTGTCTACATGTGTCACTTGGAGGTACAGTGATGTTACATGGTGTATTTAATCCGTCTTGGAAGGCTGATGTGTTAACTCCAACTCCAGTTAAATACATTTGAGGCAATTTGTATGATTTAAGTGCAATGAGCCTAAAACACAATAAAATATAATAGCACTGACAAAATTATGAACCTACATTGAAAAATGTGTCTAATACCCACTGTTGTTGTTTTTTTGCTAAACCCTCCAAATGATAGGAAGATACACCTGTTTTGTACAAAATCTTCATGGGGGAGGACACCCTAACCCACTTTCCCTTTCAATATGTGCTTGTATACTGAACCATGACCCACTGAGTACTGCCAGCTCCCTGACTAATCAGTGATCAGTAGTCTGTTCACTTACTTCTTGGCCTGGTTAAAGCCTGGTGCTTAACAGTATCTGGTACCGGGAAGATGGGCTAATGGAAGCACTTAAGCACTGGTTCACACCTAATTTGAGTTGGGTGCAGTTTTGGGACTTGTATGGAGCATTTCTGTGTTATCATGTGAACCTGACTCCTGTAATCAAACATGCACCGCAGTACACTGTGGTTGGTGTGACAAATAAACCAAAGTTGCCTTGTGTTGGTGGTGTTACATTTAAACTGAGGTAGAACTGAGCAGAGCAGAGAAGAGCTGGTGGAAATGGGGCTTTTGAGCAGTGCTACAAACTGTATGTGTGTACATGATTGCTACATATAGGGTGTACAGAGTGATAATATCAGTCTGGTTGTGTTCAGCTCGTGACCTGCTCCTCAGAGCCCTCCTCGTACTGCTTAAAGGGACAGTGTGTAAGATTTTTACGCGTTAATTCCCAAAATTGAAGATACCCATTCAAAAATACATTGTTTTCCAAGCCTTTTCACTGAAATCAAAGTATTCTTTTGGACTTAGATATAGTCACATAAAAGGGGGATCTTCCCCATGCAGAGGCAGCCATTTTGAATACGAGAGCCGCAGAAGGACATTTGGGCTCCGCCTTCGCCTTCGGCAAGGCTCGTGGTTTTGGGTAAACAACACAAGCATGCTGCCGGATCAGACGTCGTAATGGATCTAACACGTGTTTTGGACTAAATTGTTTTACTGGATTTTATTCGCTGGATCCGTACGGACAAATTGAGAGCAAGTTTATGGTGAAATACAGAGTTTGACCTGTGCAAAGCATTCTAAGGTAAGCTAACCTCGTTTTATGCTTTTCCGTATAAAAGCCCCATGTGCTCGGGGAGTGATTGTTGTGCAGGGAAATGAATTGCATAGTCAAAAAGAGGAGACTGTAAGGTTTCATTTGATGTGTAGATTGCCATGGTACATGATCGGGAATGTGTGTTTTCATGAGAAAAGAAAAAAAAAACTATAAGTAAATTAAATTTAAGCAAAGTAAATTTCCATAGTCACATTATTTCTATCACCATTTATCAAACCTGACAGCATGAACTGATAGATTAATTAAATAAAATACGTGAAAGGGTTAATTTGAGATGCTCAGTGGCTATTCTTCTATTGAAAATGCATAAGGGATGTGTTCATGTGAATTCTGTAAGATCAAAATAAAGAAGCTCACAGTAGCAGTTACAGAAAAAGGGATGACAATTTTTCAATGTGAAGTCAATTGGAAACAGAATCATTGGAGCTGGAAGCACGCCCATGCGCACTTCCTATCTGAAACACGGCGGCTAGCGGGTTAGCTATGTCCATTCTTATACAGTGGTACCTCACCTTACGAAATTAATTTGTTCCAGAAGTGGTCTCGTAACGTGAATTTTTCGTAAGTTGAGTAGCTATTTCAATGGAAAAGGCCTGATCCGTTCCAAGGTTTTTTTTTTATAGTGTAACTTTTTTTTATAGTGTAACATTTGTGTTCTGCGTCCTGATTGGAATAAACCAGGTCTAGACCAGAACTAAACCAGGTCTAGACCAGAACTAAACCAGGTCTAAACCTGGACTGGACCTGGACTAAACCAGGATTATCCCGGGACATGGCAGTGCCGTTGGAGGAGCGCGTTGCTCGTGTCTCCGCGCTAGAGCTAAGAGGCCGAGAAAGACGCTCTTTCAGCGGGAATAAGAGCGGGGCGGGCTCTGGTTCTATGTGACTTCCAGAGCCGGGGGGCTGACACTGTGAGCTAACAGGCCGCGAAAGGTGCTCTATCGGCGGGCAAGACCGCGGGGTCTCGCTCGGGGCGGGCTCTGCTTCTATGTGACCTCCAGAGCCGGGGGGCTGACACTGTGAGCTAACAGGCCGCGAAAGGTGCTCTATCGGCGGGCAAGACCGCGGGGTCTCGCTCGGGGCGGGCTCTGCTTCTATGTGACTTCCAGGTCTAGACCAGAACTAAACCAGGTCTAGACCAGGTCTAAACCAGGACCGGATCAGGTCCAGACCCGGACCAAACCGGGACCAGACCAGGATTAAATCACCCGCGGCCCCGAGGGGGAGGCACGGCCCGGGCGCCGCAGCTCCATCCTGCGCCGTGTCGACGTCACTTTTTGATCCTTCGATGTCGGCTCTTCCTCTCATTGTGAAGCAGAATTCACCAAGCGTTGGATTGTTCCCTCACTAAGGGAACGTGAGCGGGGTTTAGACCGTCGTGAGACAGGTTAGTTTTACCATACTGATGATGTGTTGTTGATAGTAATCCTGTGTCTCCGCTCCCCTCGCACGTTCGGCGCTATATTGAGCCGTGTCTACCCCCCACGCTTCACTATCAACACATTCCGTTGAAAATCTATGAAAGTTCGAGTGTTCAAACGAGAGAGAAATGCGAGAGAAACTCCAGTCTGAGAAAAGCGTAGCATGTGTGTGGTGAGGCATTTACAGCCCTAAAACATGTAGAGAAATTGCCAAATACAAAGTTGTCCTACCTCGTGGACCTCTCCCACCGCGGGCCACCTCTGGAACCTAACCCCGTGTGTGTTGATAAAGTGTATTTACGTTTCGGGGCGCGCATCTGAGCGCGCATTAATTTCATTTTTGAGATTTCGTGTTTCGTAACTTGAATTTTCTTTCGTATCTAGAGACCAAAATTTGACGTGAAGGCGTTTCGTAACTTGGATTTTTCGTACGTAGGGTCTTTCGTAAGGCGAGGTACCACTGTACACAATCTAAGGTGTCAGCCAAGATTTTTATTTTGTATTTAATTACCTCAGTTAAAATATATTTGTACTGATATATATACTTTTTCACAATGTCATGTTTTTCCTAAATAATTAATGGTTTTATTTTATGTTTTTCTTTAAAATGCCTGTACTATTTTTTTCCAATATATTTGAGCAAATTTGTTTTGCCCCCGGTACAAAGATGCAATATCTCTATTTAAGCTATAATATTGTACATACCTGGAGATGTTTGCTTTCATTCAAACATTTCACACACTAACCCTGCATATTTAGGTTGAGTTCTTCTTTCAGAAAACACTCTGTTCCACCTTGTGATGTCATGAGGTAATACAGGAAGTGCTCCACTGTGTTTTAAACACCATTCACCTTCACTGGAATCATTTCATTAATTTTAGCCTTGGACTTGCCAATGTCTACTGAACTAAAGGTAAAATGTAGCTGTTAACTTGAAATCTAACGGATTTTGAGCTTTGGAGATATAAACAGGCTAAGAATAAAGGATTATTCAAACATGTGTGAATGAAACAAAACGCAACTTCAGGTATGTTTTTGATGAGGTAACAGCATTATAACATGGATTAAAGCTCATAAGAGTCAATTTTGTCTAATATAGGAGCTTTAAAGGAGCATCACACCACCGTTTGCATCCAGTTATAAAGCATATTCTACCAGAATCAGCAAATGCACTTTTAGTATGCTAGTTGTTGTTAGTATTATTGACAGCAAACTATGATCCAGATTCTGAAAGTTGTAAAATCATTGCAGTTTAAAGATAGAAACTGAGTAATGTTAAGCCATGTCATAATGTTGTTTCCTTATCAAAAACATACCTGGATTTGTGTTTTGTTTCATTCACACATGTTTGAGTAACCCTTTATTATTATTGTCAACATCTCCAAAGCTCAAAATGCTCTGTTCCACCTTATGATGTCATGAAGTAGTAGTTTTCAAGTTAACAGCTACATTTTAACTTTTTGTTCAGTACAGAAATCCCAGGCTTGAAATCACCTAAAAGACTCAAGTGAAGTTGTCTGGAGTTTAAAACACAGTGGAGGAACAGAGTGTTTTCTGTTTGAGAGAAGAACTCTAAACATGCAGAGTTTGTGTGTTAAACATGAATGAAACAAAACACAACTCCAGGTCTGTTTGTGATGAGGAAACAACATTAGAACAGAGATCAGATAATAGTGTAATATGGGCCCTTTAAGTCACTGTCATCATCAAGCAAATTATGTAAATAAAAATGCGCTGCTGTAAAATATTTGGTTTCATCTTTTTTGTACAGTCAACAAACATCTATGTGGACAATACACTTGCTTAGACTAATAAATCACTGCTAGCTCCAACATGGATCTTGGCAAGCTTTAAGTAATAAATCAGCATTTTATTGACGAGTGGCTTCACAAATCGCAGGACTCCCACAGTCTGCCTGTTTTTGTCTGTTGTCTATTATGTGCTATTCTTTTCCATAAGCCCACAAGTAAACTATGGAGCCTGCAATGTACACAGAAGACACATAGAGAATAAAGTATAGGCAGTGCATTGTGTAACTTTTCTGGTGGAGGGCCAGTGAAATGCTTTTCTCCATGGAGATGTCATTGCTTTGTCTGGAATGTTTTAAAGTATGGTATTATGCCATTCTCTCATCATGGAGACCAAGTTACATGTCAGATCTGTGGAGAGGTGACCTCACTCACAGTCAGAATGCTTTTTAGGTATTTCTATACCTTATAAAACCACCTTTTGGTGAATAAATGTAAGGTTGAGCTGTTTAACGTCATACTGTGGAACACTCCAGGCAGAGCAATGACATATCCATAGAAACAAGCAGAGGTGTGGACTCGAGTTATGTGACTCGAGTCACGAATTTGATAACTTTAGACTCGACTCGACAAAATGTACAAACACTTGCAACTCGACTTGGACTTCAATATCAATAACTCGTGACTTCACTTGGACTTAGGCTTTTTGACTTGTGATGACTTGCTACGTCCAATGAAAAAAGAAAAACTCTAAAAGTATGTTGATAAGGACCGCACTCGTTGTACTCACAGTAGATCTACGTTGCTTTCACCGCATCCAAGGCAAATTGTACAACAAATGATGCGGAAACAAGCATCCACGTGCCAGATCTTGCAGACATTATATGATTTGTAGAAATTTTATTTCTTTGTAAAGGGGACTCGAAATGACTCGAAACTAAAATGCTAGGACTTTGGACTCGACTTGAGACTTGTGAGCTTTGACTTCGGACTTGACTCGGCACTTGGATACTCTTGACTCGGGACTTCACTCGGACTTGAGTGCAAAAGACTTAGACTTACTTGGGACTTGCCCAGTAATGACTTTGTCCCACCTCTGGAAACAAGCAGGTGACAGACCCTCCACCAGAAAAATTACACAATGCACCTTTAAATCATATGACATGCCTATAACATTAAAGGGCTTATATTAAGCAAAATTGACTTGTGAGCTTTAAGTCATGTTAGAAAGCTGTTACCTCATCAAAAACATACCTGGAGTTGTGTTTTGTTTCATTCACACATGTTCAACACACAAACCCTGCACATTTAGACTGTGTTCTTCTCTCAAACAGAAAACACTCTGATCCACCTTGTGATGCTATGTGGTAATGCAGGAAGGGGGGATAATGCAGGGGGGGGGGCGAGCAGTAGTCGAGTTATAAAATGGTGGATGGTGGAAGGGCAGGGCAGAATTAGAATTAGAAGGTACTTTGTTAATATGGAAATGCTTTTATAATTAAAAGTCCATATTATCAATAATGCACAGGATAATATGTTATCACACACAGTCTTGGTTTAGTCTTGGTTTAGTCCTGGTTTAGACCTGTTTTAATCCTGGCTTAGTCTTGGTTTAGACCTGGTTTAGTTTTGGTTTAGTCCCGGTTTAGTCCTGGTTTAGACCTGGTTTAGATCTGGTTTAGTCTTGGCTTAGTCCTGGTTTAGACCTGGTTTAGTCCTAGTTTAGACCTGGTTTAGTCCTGGTTTAGTGCTGGTTTAGACCCGGTTTGGATCTGGTTTAGTCTTGGCTTAGTCCTGGTTTAGACCTGGTTTAGTCCTAGTTTAGTCCTGGTTTAGACCTGGTTTAGTCCTGGCTTAGTCTTGGTTTAGACCTGGTTTAGTTTTGGTTAAGTCCTGGTTTAGTCCTGGTTTAGTCCCGGTTTAGTCCTGGTTTAGACCCGGTTTAGATCTGGTTTAGTCTTGGCTTAGTCCTGGTTTAGTCCTGGTTTAGACCTGGTTTAGTCCTGGTTTAGTGCCGGGTTAGTCCCGGTTTAGTCCTGGTTTAGACCTGGTTTAGACCTGGTTTAGTCTTGGTTTAGTCTTGGTTTAATCCTGGTTTAGTCCCAGTTGAATCCTGGTTTAGACCCGGTTTAGACCTGGTTTAGTCTTGGTTTAGTCCTGGTTTAGTTCTGGTTTAGTCCTGGTTTAGTCCCAGTTGAATCCTGGTTTAGACCCAGTTTAGACCTGGTTTAGTCTTGGTTTAGTCCTGGTTTAGTCTTGGCTTAGTCCTGGTTTAGTCCTGGTTTAGTCCTGGCTAGGTCCTGGTTTAGTCCTGGTCTAGTCCTGGTTTAGTCCTGGTTTAGTTCTGGTTTAGTCCTGGTTTAGTTCTGGTTTAGTCCTGGCTAGGTCCTGGTTTAGTCCTGGTCTAGTCCTGGTTTAGACCTGGTTTAGTCTTGGTTTAGTCCTGGTTTAGTTCTGGTTTAGTCCTGGTTTAGTCCCAGTTGAATCCTGGTTTAGACCCAGTTTAGACCTGGTTTAGTCTTGGTTTAGTCCTGGTTTAGTTCTGGTTTAGTCCTGGTTTAGTCCCAGTTGAATCCTGGTTTAGACCCAGTTTAGACCTGGTTTAGTCTTGGTTTAGTCCTGGTTTAGTTCTGGTTTAGTCCTGGTTTAGTTCTGGTTTAGTCCTGGCTAGGTCCTGGTTTAGTCCTGGTCTAGTCCTGGTTTAGACCTGGTTTAGTCTTGGTTTAGTCTTGGTTTAATCCTGGTTTAGTCCCAGTTGAATCCTGGTTTAGACCCGGTTTAGACCTGGTTTAGTCTTGGTTTAGTCCTGGTTTAGTTCTGGTTTAGTCCTGGTTTAGTCCCAGTTGAATCCTGGTTTAGTCCTGGTTTAGACCTGGTTTAGTCTTGGTTTAGTCCTGGTTTAGTTCTGGTTTAGTCCTGGTTTAGTTCTGGTTTAGTCCTGGCTAGGTCCTGGTTTAGTCCTGGTCTAGTCCTGGTTTAGTCCTGGTTTAGTTCTGGTTTAGTCCTGGTTTAGTTCTGGTTTAGTCCTGGCTAGGTCCTGGTTTAGTCCTGGTCTAGTCCTGGTTTAGTTCTGGTTTAGTCCTGGTTTATTCCTGGTTTAGTCCTGGTTTAGTCCTGGTTTAGTCCCGGTTTAGTTCTGGTTTAGTGAGTATCATGTGGTTGGAATTGCGGTACATGGGGATCATGGGGATCTTCAAATAGCCTAAGCTTTTGAGTGAATCATTTTAGCATGAACGCTGTAACTGTAGCGTAGTATATTGGCTGTGATGGGTGGGAGACATTCAGAGAAGACACCTGTGAGCCTGGCGTATACTGCTGACTGGAGAGGACATGGTTCCAGGCCATTTCTGTTCACCGCAGTGAGACCAATATCCAATGACCCAAAGTATCACCACAGCTGAATGCTCCAAATGGAAAAGCCTGAACCTCATACAATGTACAGTACTGTGGCTGGAGCGGTTTGTATGTGATTTTGTACTGTGGGAGGTTGCTCTAAGACAAGACACTACATATGGCATGTGTTTATTTTGGTCCTGTATTACAAAAATGGATTTTTGTGAGATTTAAGCCACGTTATAATGTTGTTACCTTCTCAAACCTCATACCTGGAGTTGTGTTTCTTTCATTCAGACGTTTGAGTAATTCTGTATTATTAGTCTGTCTAAATCTCCAAATCCGAAATTGCTCTGTTCCACCTTGTGATGTCATGTAGTGGTAATTTTCAAGTTAAAGGTCCCATGGCATGAAATTTTCACTTTCTGAGGTTTTTGAACGTTAATGTGAGCTCCCCTACCCTGTTTAGCATTTTTTTATTTGCCTGGAGGCACGTCCGAGTGTTTCTAGGCTCGGAAGTCCTTTATCTGAGCCTCTGGACCTTTGAACAGCAGTGGTTTAATTTTATTTTATGTGGAAATGTGTTTATTTTTCAATGGAACGCTTCAAATCTCTCCCCCCGTGCAAAAACACGGAAATGGATCAGCTGAGAGCTTAGAGCGGAGAGCGGAGAGTTTGGCCACGCCCCCACCCTCTACTATAGGCCAGCTCTTTTCTCCTCATTTGCATTCAAGCAACAACGCCCATAATGGAATGTTCAGAGAGAAAAAAATACTCTTTCTCATCTTATCTCTGTTTCTCATGCACTGAGTGTTGATTTTGAAGAAGGATTCATTTACAGTATTAGGGAACCATTAAGGAGCCATATAAAAGCATCAAGAAGTACCATGTCTTTAACAGCTACCAGCGGGGTGTGTCTTGCTAGACCTGTGTAACATCCAATGCGTCCCGGGCCCATTGCAATTGAAACGCTCAGCACGTGGGCGTGGTCCACTCCTAACTGTTCTGCACCAAGGCGGCCCCAAGCGAACCATGTCAGTGGAAACAAGGCTTTAGTGTAGTTCAGTAGATCTAGTTAACAAACAGAAACTGTAAACAAGTAGGTGTGTTAGTTTTAGAGTAGTTTCAGTGTAGTTAGTTCCTCCCTGCAGGCAGATATAGGCAGCGTCCACCAGCATCTCACCCGAACTGAAGAGGCAGCTTGGATGAGCTGTGAAACGTGTTCAATCAACAAAACTTTTGTCCAGTTGATAATTGAATTTCTCTATTTCAATCAATAGAATCAATTTTAAAAAATCAATAAAAGGTGACATGGTGATCTAAATGTGTTATGTGTTATTAGTTAATCCATCATAGAAGCAGAATACCTCTTTAAAAAACAACCCTGCAAACCCTATTCAATCATTACCTGGCATTTCTCAATTTTTCCATCCCAAAAAGCAAAACGCAATTCTCTTCATCCATCTTTTCTTCCTCTCCTTTCTTACCTCACTCCTGTAATCTCTTGACGCTCCGATTTTATTTTGCTCGTCCTGCGTCTTTTCCGAACCGCAGCCCCTAAAAGCTCCCAAGCCAAGTGGGATTTCATTTTGTTACGCTCTGAAGACACCTTGAGATGACACAAAACTATGAATGGCCAAACATATACTAAATCCCTTTCTATACGACTAGCTTGCTGTTCCACTGTATGCTGTGTGTGTGTGTGTGTGTGTGTGTGTGTGTGTGTGCGAGTGTGCGTGTGTGTGTGTGTGTGTGCGAGTGTGTGCGAGTGTGTGCGAGTGTGCATGTGTGTGTGTACTGGGAGATTGGAAAAAGCGATGATGTAAACTAATCTGTTGTCAGCAGGCTACTTTCCCCCAGAGAGGAGAAGTTCATTTTTGCAGTTGCCTGGCGCGTCCACACACAAATACACAAAAATGCATGTGTGTTGGGTTTCTGTGCTTCTTAGGGACTGTGCCATAATGGGAACTATGGTGATAAACTCCTCTCTCACATCAACAACTCTGCAGACATGGTTGTCTTAAAGCAGGTTTGATGCTTGAAAAGGTGAAACTGAAGGACAGACAAATGTAAAATTACAATATGCTTATTACAATTACAAAAATATACAGTAAACAAGATTATATGAACAAGGCTGTAAATCCACACATTGAATCCAGGAGCAAAACCCACAAGAACAATTTGAACGAAGACAACTCACCACATATAGCACAGGTTAGGTCCGTTTAGGTCCCAAAACATGCTCCATAGGTTAAAAAAAATCCTCCAGCTTAGGTCCTGACCAAGCCGAAGCAAGAAGATCATGGAGATGGTCCCCAGGCGCAGTAATGTGCTGCCCACTGCTCCTAATAACAGGATGGGTTAAATGCAGAGAAGAATTTCTCCAGTGTGAGATTAATAGTCACTTCTTCTTAGCGCCTGCGAGAGGGATGTGCCCTCGATCTCAATTAAAGAGCAGAGGCTAGGATGGAGCCCAGAAGACCCCCGTCCTAGGGTGGCCAGCCGCAGATCTCCCTTGCAGAAAAAAGGATGCGGTCGAAAAGGACTGTTCGTTGACGCCAAATTGTTGTGGAATTTCTATTGTAAGAGAATAAACTGGAAAAGTTGTCTTGAATCAAAGAGTCGATTTATTGAAGGCAATTGTGCACACAATCACAATCTCTCCCTGACAGCGGACTCTGTCCCTAGATCTGTGTTCATAACAAAACATAGCAAGTCCTTATACCCCACGGGGTAACAATAACAGGTCAGCTCAAGGCTGGCTCCTTTGCAGCAAAACAACAAGTGAAAAACAGATTTGGAGGCCAGTGTAATCTACCACACGTGTTCACTGCCGAAAGCCTTAGCTAGATTTTAATACCAAGATAGACAACTTAATAACTTTATTAAGAATCCTCAAAACCAACTTAAACATTACATATATATCTGATTATATGCATAATTATTGTAAGATTTCCATTACAAAGGCTATCTG
Source organism: Paratrypauchen microcephalus (assembly GCA_036785185.1). Lineage (NCBI taxonomy): Eukaryota > Metazoa > Chordata > Actinopteri > Gobiiformes > Gobiidae > Paratrypauchen > Paratrypauchen microcephalus. The sequence goes on from JAVJIX010000096.1 coordinate 2,034,746, forward strand.
ACACTTTTTGGAGAACTGCGTGGTTCACGTGTAATTAACATATTACAATACTAGTATTACAGACAAACACCACAATGCTGGTCTTCCAAATAATTATGACTAAAGTTGTTGAACATGGGTACAAAATACATACCGGTGATGAATGTCTCAAAATAAAGAAATTGGTAGACTCAAAAGGCAACCAAACTGCGTGCTGCCATGTCTGCTGCTTACAACTGTTACTTCTGTTCAGTAAAGTTCTGTTCAAAACATGTGCTCAACCTGGACTTCCGAAAGTGTCCACTAAAGAACACCATAAACAAGCGAAACTTAAAGGAGAATTAACGATGTGCGATTTGCAATCTCCGTAAACGAAAGTGTAGACTAAGACATTGAGCTTCTATGATTTGAAAAGTGCTAAAGTTGGTGTTATTTGGAGACCGCTCGGGGCATATATTATGTGCCCCGAGAACTTGCATCACGGATATCGCTAATCTAAAACATCTCTGGAAGTGCTCCATATGACACCAAAGTGCTATGGGTGAGTAAAACAACTTGTTTTATTACCGAAATAAGGCTCAGATCGTTAAAAAAAAACCCCGTTAATTCTCCTTTAACAAAATTAAAGACAGGTGAATTATACATTTTTTACTTTTTTAAACCAATTTTTATGCATGACAGATCAGGGACATTGCATTGACATTCATTATTATTTTTGTGTTAGTTCAAGGACAAACACTCTTCATTTAAGGAGTATGAGAATGTGTTTGTTATTTCTTAAAATTATGTTAAAGAATGTTTATGGAGCCCAACAGACCATTTGCTTTTGCTTAAAGATCCCATGACATGGTACTTCTTGATGCTTTTATATGGCTCCTTAATGGTTCCCTAATACTGTAAATGAATCCTTCTTCAAAATCAACACTCATGAGAAACAGAGATAAGATGAGAAAGAGTCATAAATATCTCTCCCAAACTCTTTATTATGGGCGTTGTTGCTTGAATGCAAATGAGGAGAGAAGAGCTGGCCTATAGTAGAGGGTGGGGGCGTGGCCAAACTCTCCGCTCTCGGCTCTGAGCTCTCAGCTGATCCATTTCCTTGATTTTGCACGGGGGGAGAGATTTGAAGCGTTCCATTGAAAAATAAACACATTCATTCATTCATTCATTCATTCATTTTCTTCCGCTTTTCCATTTTCTGGGTCGCGGGGGCAGCAGTCCAAGCTGCCCAGAACACAATGCACCAGCCCCCATGAATCCTTCCGCCGGTGGTGGGTCCACAGGGGGACGGCTCACAACAGGCCTTGATGTCTGCAATGGGGGCTAACAGTGTTCACAGACACTGGGGGTGAGGTGGGGTTAAGTGTCTTACCCAAGGACACAACGGCAGCGCTCATCTGTGGGAGCTGGGATCACATGCGGTCAACCCGTCAAGAGCGGGATTCGAACCACCAAGCCCTGGATCACGAGGCATATGCTCTACCAACTGAGCTACTGCCGCCCCCAAAATAAACACATTTCCACATAAAATAAAATTAAACCACTGCTGTTCAAAGGTCCAGAGGCTCAGATAAAGGACTTCCGAGCCTAGAAACACTCGGACGTGCCTCCAGGCAAATAAAAAAACGCATTTTGCATTGCCTAGCGGATTCGCAGTCCAAACTCTCTGGGCGTGATTTACAGAGACGCTGAGTACAGACAGACGGGGGTGGAACTGCATTTGCATTTCTTTTTTCGATCTGACGTCAATAAGGTGCCTTGTTCAAAATCGCCCGTTTGAGCTCCGATTTTTTGAAACGCAGAAAAGGATCGCAAATGCTCAGTTTAGACATTTCACAACTTTTAACCATGGGGGGGGGGGCTAAACAGGGTAGGGGAGCTCACATTAACGTTCAAAAACCTCAGAAAGTGAAAATTTCATGCCATGGGACCTTTAAGTTCAGTTTACACGGTACACTTTTACAGATACAGTTGTTGTCTGACCTTTTATTGACCCTTTCCTTTGACATGAGCCTCACACTTGTTGTCAACCACCAGTGTAAAAACTGTTGGTGCCTGAGATTCAGTATCTCTGCATTTCATTATTTTATTATATGCAGTGTTGGGGAGTAACAGATTACATGTACCGGCGTTACGTAATCAGAGTACAAATAATGAGGACCTGTAATCCGTTACATTTACTGTTTTAAGTAGTGGTAATCGGATTACAGTTACTTTGTTGAAATAAATGGATTACACGGCGGTACTTCTGATGGAAAAAAAAAACAAGCTATCTGTGATGGAGCACCTGTAGCTGTCCGTCATTCCCCGATCGGCGCCTGTCCCGCTCTGGCCCCAGAGCACGCCTATACGGCAGCGTGTGCGTAGCGCTTCCCCTGGTTGGCGGAACCAGACTCCGATTCAACTGTTCTCTGCTTACAAACTGTTTCCCCATGATCTGGACTCTGTTCCCCTCCCTAATGCGTACGAGGGTGCACACTCGGACGCCTAGGGAGCCACATGCTCTTCCTACCTTCTGCTGTCTCCGTGCTGTTCGCCGGCTCAGGGGGCCAAACCAGGGCACTTCCTGGTCCTGCGCTAAATAGCTAAATAAGTCGCTTTGGGTTTAAAAAGCGTCTGCCAAATGCAATGTAAAGTGCAATGTAAAGTAATGTAATGCACAAAACAATTCTCACTATTGGTAGGCAAAAATAGATTCCTGAGGGTCTAAGCTTTCAAACGGTTTGTCATATATATTTTGATTGAAGTTCTAAAACATTAAAATCCCCACACCTCCACCATCCCCTCCCGTAACACACCTTCTATTGCAAACAGGTTGCATACAGTAAATGCAGATTCTAAAGAATTAGGAGGAATGAGCAGATGATGAGCAGCAGTGTAATGCAGAACTGGAGAGGAACACAGTGACTGGAAGGAAGAAGGGGAAGATCATCTTTGGACAATCTTTGGACTGATGTGGGGGAAAAGCTCTTTTGGTATCTGGTGGTTTTGGTTGGTAGGCTCCTGCCGTGTCTCTAGAAGGATCTAGAATAGTCTGTTTGCCAGATTAGAGGAGTCTTTGAGAATGCTGCACACTCTGAGCAGGCATCTGTTCTTCGGCCTCCTCAGTAGAAGTGGAGTGCCTCTGATGGGTTGGGCAGTTTTCAACACATTCATGTAGTTTGTAAAAAGATGGCAATGTCAAGTAATCCAAAGTCATCAGATTACGTTACTCACCTGAAGTAATCCAATAGATTACGGTACAAATTACATTTTGGAGCATGTAATCTGTCATTTGTAAGGAATTCCATTTCAAAAGTAACCTTCCCAAAACTGATTATATGGGGCTGCAAATAAATTCAGTACAGATTACAAAACTTTTTTAAAGGTCCCATGGCATGAAATTTTCACTTTCTGAGGTTTTTGAACGTTAATGTGAGCTCCCCTACCCTGTTTAGGCCCCCCATGGCTAAAAGTTGCGAAATGTCTAAACTGAGCATTTGCGATCCTTTTCTGCGTTAGAAAAAAACACAGCTCAAACGGGCGATTCTGAACAAGGCACCTTTGTTACGTAACATCAAAAAAAAAAATGCAAATGCAGTTCCACCACCGTCTGAATGTCCACCCCCTGTCTCTGGAAATCACGCCCAGACAGTTTGGACCGCGAATGCGCTAGGCAATGCAAAATGCGTTTTTTAATTTGCCTGGAGGCACGTGCGAGTGTTTCTAGGCTCGGAAGTCCTTTACCCGACCCTCTGGACCTCTGAAACAGCAGTGGTTTAATTTTATTTTCTGTGAAAATTTGTTTTTTTCATTGAAATTCCTCTCCTTTCTTCCCCCGCGCTTAAAACGTGGAAGTGGGAGACAGCGCACAGTAACAAGGAACCAGCGGCGCATTTGCCCCCCCGACCCGCTCCTCTAACCTATCTGTGTCCTTCTCATTTGCATTCAAGCAACAAGGCCCAGAATGAGGTGTTCAGAGACTTTATGACTCTAACTGTGTACATGTGTCTTTCTCATGCACTGAGTGTTGATTTTGAAGAAGGATTCATTTACAGTATTAGGGAACCATTAAGGAGCCATATAAAAGCATCAACAAGTACCATGTCATGGGATCTTTACAGTCTCCACAGAATCATTGCAGTGTGACTTGTTGGTCACGTGGACATTTTACACAAATCAATGTACGTTATATCAGATTTAAGTGGCAACATTTTTTTTCTCAAATACGCCATTGAAATTAATTGGATCCCCATTTAAGAGGAAGTGCCACAACAAAAGCTGGGCCTGGTTAGAACTTGGATGGGAGACTGCTGGGAATACTGGGTGTCATAGTGAGGTGCCAGTGGCAAAAACTGTTGTTGGGTCTTTAGGCAAGACACATTGTCTTGTATGAAAGTGATGTGTGAGTTGGTGGTGGTCGGAGAGGCCGATGACACAGAGTCGCAGCTTCGCTTCTGTGTCAGCTGTGACTACAATAGAATCTTATCACCACCAAGTCTACAATGAATGCGCAATGCTGTAATGTGCTTTGGGTGTCTTGAAAGGTGCTCTATAAATCCAGTGGTTAAAGCTCTATTTAGGAGTGTTTAGAGATAAAAGTGGGTGGGGCAGAATAAGGTGAATACCCTAACCTTGTAGCTTCTGAACCTGATTTTTACTCTCTTATGGCCAAAGTAATTCACATAATCTATTATATAGGTTGTGTATAAGTTAGCTTTGTGATTCCTAATGAAATGAGGTTGTTAATCAGTTTCGGACTCTTGTGAAGAGGGCCTCTTGGGGGCCTCTTGCTGCCATAAAATATCTCTGTGGTATTTTTCCAATGGTATTTTTCCACTGGATTCCACTGGATTTTCACTTGATATTCTACTGGTGATGACCCAGCCGTATGCTGGCCTGTCCATGTAGATGTGTTATGTCTTGACTTATGTATTTGCATCATTCCTTTGCCCCCGAGGGGTATCAGAACTTTGTATGCTTTGTTATGATCACTGGTCTAGGGACAGATGCCTCTGTCAGGGATAGTGAGCATGTGATTGTGCACAGTTGCTTCAATAAATTAGACTCTTTGATTCAAGACAACTTTCCAGTTTTACAGTTTAAAAAATCCACAACAGTACTGATTACTGGTTGTATTTTTTACTACTAGCTACTTCATCAGTATGTGCAGTATACAGTATTATTAATAGTGGTCTGCTTTACTGCTGCTTTTAAAGAAGACATTGTGTTTGTGGCTGCACTATATTTATAGTCTATGACACCCTTGAATCACTGTTATAATAAAACAACAATATAACTAAAACAACTTTATAAAAGAAACAAGTCTGCTGACGTCTGTGTTAGAAAACTCACCGTAAATATCATTGTCGTCCTCTCCTATGGATAGTTGCTGAACAAGCTAGATTGAACCAGCACCAACCAGTCAGAAGATTAAGAAAATAAAATGGGAGAACAAAGTAAGTACAGAAATGTTGGTGTGTACCAGTTGCGGTGAAAATAGGGGTATCTTGAAAATAAGTGATTCAAGATTGCTCAAAACATGCACAAATCAATCCACATACAAGTTTGGGTGAGTAAATGGTGAGGAGGAACAGCTATGACATGGTTAAAAGCTCTGAGATTTGTATAACAGATCTGGTTAAAATAAGTATCAGTGGTTCCCTCCCTCCTTCCAGAACAACCTCAGTGACATAAAGAATAGCAATTTTTCCATTAAAACATTTTGCTATTTTGTTTTCTCCAATAAACATTGTGCATTGGAAGTGTCTCTTGGTCCTATTAAGTAGCTCTTAACTGTGTGCCTTTGGCTTTAGCTGTTTACACTCTCCAGGTGAAATTCCAGGGTGCTGTTGTTGGGTGTATGTTATGACCACAGTATAAACGTAAATAGCTTGCTTCATTTCAACTACAGGCATTTTTATTGCTCAAAATACTTTCTTAAAGAGGGAGTCTTATGTCCTCATTAGCCGCAATGCTCTGCCCACAAGCCTATGTCACCCATGCTCCCACACAATTCTCCATAAATATACAAAAACATGATACAAAACTGTACAACTTGACAAATCTGATTGGATGTCAGTAGTTGAAGTAAGTTGTAGTAGTACTTGAATAATTAGGATGCTCAGAATGCATAAAGTAAGTGAGGAATAACTTTGGACCACTGCAAACTCTATCTAATGAACTAGTTCTGTTTTTCACATTTTTAAAATGTTAAAATGCAGAATTGATTTGTGGACGAGAGTGTGTACATAGTCCCCACAACATGACAAATACTCGGCCGCAGTTTTCATTACATGAAACACAAGATGTTGTGGGAGGTTGGATGGAGTAAACAAAGCAAAGTGGTGGACATGTACGGTTGGAAATAGCGATTTGTCCCGAGGACGGCAAAGCTGGAGTACTTTAAAAGCGTCCAATTAGAGAGGAGTGAATAGAACAGCAGGAAGAGGGATTTTCAGTATCTGGGAATTTATTTTCATCTTTGTCAAGAGCATTTTAAGGATTTTTGAAATACTCTTTGGGTGGTTGCTGTAGTAAAAGTGAAGGGCTGGGGTACCAGTAAGGCAGTGTAATGAATCAAATTTGAAGATGGAGTTTTCTCATTTTCCTTTCTAATGGAGTTCAACAGTGATCAGCCACCCCTGGTTCCAGAAGTAAATTTCTCATTCATTTTCATCTTTCTGAAACTGACTGATGACTTTCTGAAAACAACAACAACAACAACAACAAAAAAGAGCTCCATTGTCAAAAAATTGCTTGTGTCCAGAGCCACCAACTAATGCTCAGCTCTTGACTATAACCAGGAAGTATGAGCACATATGTCCTGGGTTCAGGTCTCTCCACTGCCCCTGTGGCTCAGAACATGTAAGTGCCACATGAACCATTGGAACTCTGAGGACCTCAGGGACCAGCCTCCTGCTGTAGTCTTGGTTTAGTCCTGCTTTAGTCCTGATGTAGTCCTGCTTTAGTCCTGATGTAGTCCTGCTTTAGTCCTGATGTAGTCCTGGTTTAGTCCTGATGTAGTCCTGGTTTAGTCCTGATGTAGTCTTGGTTTAGTCCTGCTTTACTCCTGATGTTATCCTGCTTTAGTCCTGATGTTGTCCTGCTTTAGTCTGGATGTAGTCCTGCTTTAGTCCTGATGTAGTCCTGGTTTAGTCCTGATGTAGTCTTGGTTTAGTCCTGCTTTACTCCTGATGTTATCCTGCTTTAGTCCTGATGTTGTTCTGCTTTACTCCTGATGTTATCCTGCTTTAGTCCTGATGTTATCCTGCTTTAGTCCTGATGTTGTCCTGCTTTAGTCTGGATGTAGTCCTGCTTTAGTCCTGATGTAGTCCTGGTTTAGTCCTGATGTAGTCTTGGTTTAGTCCTGCTTTACTCCTGATGTTATCCTGCTTTAGTCCTGATGTTGTTCTGCTTTAGTCCTGATGTTGTTCTGCTTTAGTCCTGATGTTGTCCTGCTTTAGTCTGGATGTAGTCCTGCTTTAGTCCTGATGTTGTCCTGGTTTAGTCCTGATGTTGTCCTGCTTTAGTCTGGATGTAGTCCTGCTTTAGTCCTGATGTTATCCTGCTTTAGTCCTGATGTAGTCCTGGTTTAGTCCTGATGTAGTCTTGGTTTAGTCCTGCTTTACTCCTGATGTTATCCTGCTTTAGTCCTGATGTTATCCTGCTTTAGTCCTGATGTTGTCCTGCTTTAGTCCTGATGTAGTCTTGGTTTAGTCCTGCTTTAGTCCTGATGTTGTCCTGCTTTAGTCCTGATGTAGTCTTGGTTTAGTCCTGCTTTAGTCCTGATGTTATCCTGCTTTAGTCTGGATGTTGTCCTGCTTTAGTCCTGATGTAGTCCTGCTTTAGTCCTGATGTTATCCTGCTTTACTCCTGATGTTATCCTGCTTTAGTCCTGATGTTATCCTGCTTTAGTCCTGATGTTGTCCTGCTTTAGTCCTGATGTTGTTCTGCTTTAGTCCTGATGTAGTCTTGGTTTAGTCCTGCTTTAGTCCTGATGTTGTCCTGCTTTAGTCCTGATGTAGTCTTGGTTTAGTCCTGCTTTAGTCCTGATGTTATCCTGCTTTAGTCCTGATGTTGTCCTGCTTTAGTCCTGATGTAGTCCTGCTTTAGTCCTGATGTAGTCTTGGTTTAGTCCTGCTTTAGTCCTGATGTTATCCTGCTTTAGTCTGGATGTTGTCCTGCTTTAGTCCTGATGTTATCCTGCTTTAGTCCTGATGTTGTCCTGCTTTAGTCCTGATGTAGTCTTGGTTTAGTCCTGCTTTAGTCCTGATGTAGTCCTGCTTTAGTCCTGATGTTATCCTGCTTTACTCCTGATGTTATCCTGCTTTAGTCCTGATGTTATCCTGCTTTAGTCCTGATGTTGTCCTGCTTTAGTCCTGATGTAGTCTTGGTTTAGTCCTGCTTTAGTCCTGATGTTGTCCTGCTTTAGTCCTGATGTAGTCTTGGTTTAGTCCTGCTTTAGTCCTGATGTTATCCTGCTTTAGTCTGGATGTTGTCCTGCTTTAGTCCTGATGTTATCCTGCTTTAGTCCTGATGTTATCCTGCTTTAGTCCTGATGTTGTCCTGCTTTAGTCCTGATGTAGTCTTGGTTTAGTCCTGCTTTAGTCCTGATGTTATCCTGCTTTAGTCCTGATGTTGTCCTGCTTTAGTCCTGATGTAGTCTTGGTTTAGTCCTGCTTTAGTCCTGATGTTATCCTGCTTTAGTCCTGATGTTGTCCTGCTTTAGTCCCGATGTAGTCTTGGTTTAGTCCTGCTTTAGTCCTGATGTAGTCCTGCTTTAGTCCTGATGTAGTCCTGCTTTAGTCCTGATGTTATCCTGCTTTAGTTCTGATGTAGTCCTGGTTTAGTCCTGATGTAGTCCTGCTTTAGTCTGGATTTAGTCCTGCTTTAGTCCTGATGTTGTTCTGCTTTAGTCCTGATGTAGTCCTGGTTTAGTCCTGATGTAGTCCTGCTTTAGTCCTGATGTAGTCCTGCTTTAGTCCTGATGTAGTCCTGCTTTAGTTCTGATGTAGTCCTGCTTTAGTCCTGATGTAGTCCTGCTTTAGTCCTGATGTAGTCCTGCTTTAGTTCTGATGTAGTCCTGCTTTAGTCCTGATGTAGTCCTGGTTTAGTTCTGATGTAGTCCTGGTTTAGTCCCAGCAGGCTTGCTGGCTCCCAGAGTCCAGAGTAGACATGGGGGATCAGCGTTTCAGTTTTATTTGTGCTATACCAGGGGTCGGCAACTCGGGGCTCCGGAGCCACATGTGGCTCGTTGATCCCTCTGATGCGGCTCAGTACAGCGGTCCCTCGTTTATCACGGGGGTTACGTTCTAAAAATAACCCACGACAAGCGAAATCTGCTAAGTCGTCAGCTTTATATTTTACAATTATTCTCCATGTTTTAAGGCTGTAAACATATCACCACACACATTCTACACTTTTCTCAGACTGGAATTAACATTTTCTCACATTTCTCTCTTGTTTAAGACTCAAATGTTCGTAGATTTTCAACAAAAAAGCACAGTATTATAGAACGAAACCAAAGTGTATTTCGTGTGTATTTCACAGTTCTTATGACCGCTTCGCTGTGGCGGGTTTTGTCGGGGAGAAACAAACATACAGCACTTCAGAGTCACACTGCGATCCAACATTTATATAAATCTGGCAAACTGAACAATTCTGTACAGGAGACACGGAGGAGAATGAGTGACGAATCAGCAAAGGTCTACAGTCCCTTAGCCAATCAGGACGCAGAAATGCACGTTGATACACTATAAAAAAAAATTAAAAATTTGTTTTTAAAAAAATCTGCGAAACAGCGAGGCCACGAAAAGTGAACCACAATATAGCGAGGGACCACTGTACTTAATTAAAATGTATTTTATTTTAGTTCATTCATTTTCAAAATGTAATTCTATGGCATAAAGGCAAAAAATATATGCAGTGTTATTTTATTTTAAATTTCAAAAGGGTTTTGTGGCTCCCAGTGTTTTCTTTACTGTGTGAAACGCGTCCAAATGGCTCTTTGAGTGGTAAAGGTTGCTGACCCCTGTGCTATACAAATAAACTTGCTTTGCCTTGCCTAAATAAAAACCCACATTTTGATACATATAAGTATGAGGCAAAACAAATGTGAATATATTTCATATCCCCTAGCTTTAAGTGTCAGTATTTTGACAATACCTGGTTTTCGGTACCAGTTCCTGAAATGTACTTTTTTCAATAAGCATTCCTTCATTAATCATTGCCTATAACAACAATTAAAAATTAGAATGCTGTTATGGCCTCAGCTGTAAGGATTATAAGAAGGGGACGGGGGGGCTGACCACAGCAGAGTTTTAACCCTTTTTAAGGACATTTCTTCTAAAAGTCACAATAATAATTATGTTTCTGTCATTAGTGTATGTGAGTTATGTGCTGAGGGTGTGTGTGTGGTGTGAATGAGAATATTAAGACGTTTCATGTGAGAGTTGGGGTGCCTGTGGGTGCAAAAAAGAAAAAAAGAACTGATGGCAACATGTCAGAACAGAGGATGGAGTGATTCAGCATTCTGTGTGGCTGCACCACAAACAACAGACAGACACAGGACATGCTGGGGACATGACTATATTCATGTTCCATTGAATTCCATTTAATACAATTTACAAGAGAAAATGTGTAGTTTTCATCACACACTTGTGGTTACACTGCCGTGTAACTGGTGTCACCCAGTTTTCAACATGCAATGGCCAATGTAGCAGTCCTAAAAGAGGAACCAGGCCAGTCATTCACTTTCAATACTATAATGGAAGAAACAGTTTGTGTAATGTTCATTTAATGTTGATTAAATCATGCAATGCTTCAAAATGTTTAGCTTCGGGAAAAAACACAGAAGTATAACATTGGTGAAATTTGTCATTTGTTTCCAAGTGTAGAAAAATAACTGACCAGACTGCATGATTAAGCACATAGGGGGAGTAGGCTGGAAGTCATTAGCCATTTTTTATTATTGCAATGTTCTCTGCTGCTTGTATACTCTGTGCCTGTATGTGTCAGGGACTGCACATGGAAATATGTATTCTGGTACAAAGCATCTCTTCTTCTACCCAAAAAAACATGCACCATAGGTAAAATCCTCCAGCTGAGGTCCTGACCAAACCGAAGCAAGAAGAACATGGAGATGGTCCCCAGGCGCAGTAATGTGCTGCTCACTGCTCCTGATAACAGGATGGGTTAAATGCAGAGAAGAATTTCTCCAGTGTGAGATCAATAAAGTCGCTTCTTCTTCTTCTTTGATTAACGCTGAACATGGTCTCTGTAGAATAAACTAAACTAAACTAATGTAACCGAATCCTCTTAGAGGTGACATAATGTTTAGGATTTATTGCCATTAATTCAGAAGACTTTAAGGGACACTTAAGGTGCACTATGCAACATTTTGTTTGGGGGTTCACCACCTTCTTGTTTCTATGGATATGTCATTGCTCTCCTTTGAATGTTCCACAATATGACATTAAACACCTCTACCTAACATTTATTCAATTACAAGTTTTATAGCTCAAACATACCTAGAAAAACAGGAATTCTCACAGTGAGCGGGGTTGCCTCTTGTAACTAAAGGCTGCTACACACAACAGGATTTTTTAATGATTTAACTTAAACCAGCTGGAGGAAGTGTCCGGGGTGAAGGAGGTCTGGGCGTCCCTGCTTAAACTGTTGCCCCCGCGACCCGGCCCCGGATAAGCGGAAGAATATGGATGGATGGATGGATATGGATGGACTTAAACCATTTTTAAACGTACAACAAAAAGCGCACACCACAAAGCAAAGACTGTAGCGGTGTTCAAGTGTTCAAAAGCCCTGCACTTCTAGAAGAGAAGCAACTTTATTGATCTCACACTGGAGAAATTCTTCTCTGCATTTAACCCATCCTGTTATTAGGAGCAGTGGGCAGCACATTACTGCGCCCGGGGACCATCTCCATGAACTTCTTGCTTCGGCTTTGTCAGGACCTAAGCTGGAGGTACCTATGGTGCATGTTTTGGGTTGATGGAGGAAACCGGAGTGCCTGGAGGAAACCCACCCAGACACGGGGAGAAACATGCAAACTCCACACAGAAAGGCCCAGGCGACCTGGGGATCGAACCCAGACCATGCATGCAAACTCCACACAGAACACACACGGAAAGGCCTTTTCATACAAAATTGTAACACAAAGCGCCTTACAGTGATTAAGGATAGAAGATTAGAAAATTGACTTTTATTGATCTCACACAGAGGAGAAATCGGTTTCTGCATTTGACCCGGGGACCATCTCCATGATTTTGTTGTTTAGGCTTGGTCAGGACCCAAGCTGGAGGATTTTACCTATGGTGTATGTTTTGGGGTGGTGGGGGAAACTGGAGTGCCTGGAGGAAACCCACCCAGACATGGGGAGAACATGCAAACTCCACACAGACAGGCCTGGGCGACCCGAACCTTCTTGCTGTGAAGCATGAGTGCTAGCCACTCACAAAAACACGAACAAACAAACGAACAAACAACAAACAAACGAAGAACAACCAAAAGAACAAACAAATAGACAAACAAATTCAATCAAAGGCCAAGCTAAACAGGTGAGTCTTGAGCCCACTCTTAAAAACATGAACGTTCTCTGCAGCCCTGAGCTCCTCCGGCAGTTCCATAGACGAGGGCCGTAGTACTGAAAAGACGCCTCTTCATGAGTGTGTGTCCTGACTTTGGGAATGACCAGGAGCTGCCGGAGGAGCGCAGGGCCCGTGAAGGTTCGTAAGGAAAAAGCAGTTTTGAAAGATTAGAAGGCCCAAGACCATTAAGACATTTAAAATCAGTAAAATAACTTTAAAATCTATCCTGAAACTCACAGGGAGCCAATGTAATGATTTTAAAACCGGTGTAATGTGATCCCGCTCTCTGGTCCTAGTCAGGACATGTGCTGCTGAATTCTGTAATAATTGCAAACCTGAAATTGTGTCTCCGTATTGGCCTGAGAGAGAATAGGTTGGACTCTGGCTATGTTTTTTAGGTGATAGAAACCTATTTTTGTGATGTTCTTGATGTGTGGGATAAAAGTTCTAGTTTAGATGCAAAACAAAACTGTGTTATTATTAGAGCTGTCAGTTTAAATCTCCCATGACATGGTACTTCTTGATGCTTTTATATGGCTCCTTAATGGTTCCCTAATACTGTAAATGAATCCTTCTTCAAAATCAACACTCAGTGCATGAGAAAGACACATGTACACAGTCAGAGTCATAAAGTCTCTCTCTGAACACCTCATTCTGGGCCTTGTTGCTTGAATGCAAATGAGAAGGACACAGATAGGTTAGAGGAGCGGGTCGGGGGGGCAAATGCGCCGCTGGTTCCTTGTTAATGTGCGCTGTCTCCCACTTCCGCGTTTTAAGCGCGGGGGAAGAAAGGAGAGGAATTTCAATGAAAAAAACAAATTTTCACAGAAAATAAAATTAAACCACTGCTGTTTCAGAGGTCCAGAGGGTCGGGTAAAGGACTTCCGAGCCTAGAAACAATAACAAAACATAACATAAACAAATAAAAAACGCATTTCGCATTGCGTAGCTCCTTCGCGGTCCAAACTCTCTGGGCGTGATTTCCAGAGACAGGGGGTGGACATCCAGACGGTGGTGGAACTGCATTTGCATTTCTTTTTTCGATGTTACGTAACAAAGGTGCCTTGTTCAGAATCGCCCGTTTGAGCTGTGTTTTTTCCAAATGCAGAAAAGGATCGCAAATGCTCAGTTTACACATTTTGCAACTTTTAGCCATTGGGGGGGCCTAAACAGGGTAGGGAAGCTCACATTAACGTTCAAAAACCTCAGAAAGTGAAAATTTCATGCCATGGGACCTTTAATGCATTAATTAGATTAATTAACTACACAGCAAATTAATGTGTTATAAAAATTAACACAATTAATTATGAGTGGCAATTCAATGCACGCACATTTTAAATTTGGCCCATTGAAGGACCTGTAGGTGACTTGGCATTGGCACGTCACTTCCACCTGCGTCGCTAATCAAACAAATAAAGCCTGGAGGAAACTGACATGGATTCGACTCAGGGGGCGAGACGAGCAAATCGCTGCCAGGGCCTTTGAATGGCAACTTTATTTATAAAAAGAACGGAGACAGGACTATCAACAAGAACGCAGTGATTTGTAGCTTTTGTAAAAAAAAAGAATTTTCCGATCACCAAAGCTGCTCCAGCCTGACAGATCATTTGAACGATAAACACGTCTGGACAAGTTCCATCGTTACCGGTGATATTGCGAGTGTGAGCACTCTTTGCTAAACCACGCTCGCAGAATAACTTGCAAAGTGGGTTGCCTGCCTCTCTCTCTCTCTCGCTCTCGATTGAAATGTGATAAATGAATTACAAATCCTGTAATTAAAGGTCCCATGGCATGAAATTGTCACTTTCTGAGGTTTTTGAACGTTAATGTGAGCTCCCCTACCCTGTTTAGCCCCCCCCCCCCATGGTTAAAAGTTGTGAAATGTCTAAACTGAGCATTTGCGATCCTTTTCTGCGTTACAAAAAAACGGAGCTCAAACGGGCGATTTTGAACAAGGCACCTTATTGACGTCAGATCGAAAAAAGAAATGCAAATGCAGTTCCACCCCTGTCTGTCTGTACTCAGCGTCTCTGTAAATCACGCCCAGAGAGTTTGGACTGCGAATGCGCTAGGCAATGTAAAATGCGTTTTTTTATTTGCCTGGAGGCACGTGCGAGTGTTTCTAGACTCGGAAGTCCTTTATCTGAGCCTCTGGACCTTTGAACAGCAGTGGTTTAATTTTATTTTCTGTGGAAATGTGTTTATTTTTCAATGGAACGCTTCAAATCTCTCCCCCCCGTGCAAAAACACGGAAATGGATCAGCTGAGAGCGAGAGCGGAGAGTTTGGCCACGCCCCCACCCTCTACTATAGGCCAGCTCTTTTCTCCTCATTTGCATTCAAGCAACAACGCCCATAATAAAGTGTTTGAGAGAGATATTTATGACTCTTTCTCATCTTATCTCTGTTTCTCATGCACTGAGTGTTGATTTTGAAGAAGGATTCATTTACACTATTAGGGAACCATTAAGGAGCCGTATAAAAGCATCAAGAAGTACCATTAATAAGATTTTTTTTTTTTTTTTTAATCGGCTGACAGCACTAGTTATTATTTGTGAACTGTGGTGCAATACTTCAGATACATGATTTTTTATGCACAAAAGGCTGGTGATAAAGTACACAGGATGTAGAGTCACTATCATTAATCTTCCACATCCACTATCACTAATCTGCAGCTTCACCCCGATCCGTGTGCTGTGTGGATGTAAACAGACACAGTGAGGAACTGCTCTCACCTTTTTACTTTTAAAGCACGCTTCAAACTGGATTAATAGTGCTGAGGAAAATTTCTACAGACAATATCGATGAGATGCTGCAGTTTAAATGTGAAGCTTTACAAAAGGTGAGTGATAAAGCCTTCTCATGATTTTTGCTAGTTTCCGAGCTCTGATTTATTGGCTCTTACCATAGCGTTGCTGATGTTTGGTGGTTACGATCTGACAGAGCAGCTCAGAGTCACATTGACACCACACACAATGAAGCAGTGGCTACATAATCGTACACGAAGACGCAAAGTCGATTCACTCGGGGAGAAGCAAATCACAGCCTAAATCTGACAAATTTTCCCTGTAGTGTGTGGCAGCCTTTAGTCTGGTTTGGTCTCCATGATGATAAAAAGGTTTAATGCCATACTGTGAAACATTTCAGAAAGCAATAACATCTCCATGAAGAAAAGCATTTGACGGACCCTCCACCAGGAAAGTTACACAATGCACCTTTAAGTAAAATAGCATTTTTGTTTGCCATGGTATTACAGAGTTTCCTCCTCTAAAACACACCTGGTGTTGTTAGGCTATTTTCACAAATCCTCTGTAAAAGCCTGTTGCCTCTGAGCAGTCACCAAACACACAATTTCCCCAGGATTGTTGTGTTCAAGGTAAGAAACAGGTCCTACTTGCTACCGGCAATGAAAACACAGCTCCTGCTCCAGTCATACAGGGACCGGACAGCCCTTAGCAAAGAGCCCTGAATCCTATACTCCCAGAGCACTCTCCACAAGGGACACGATCAAATGCCTTCTCCATATCCACAAAGCACATGTGGACTGGTTGGGCAAACTCCCATGCACCCTTGAGCACCCGATGGAGAGTATAGAGCTGGTCCAGTGTTCCACGGCCGGGACGAAAACCACACTGCTCCTCCTGAATCCGAGGTTCAACCATCAGTCGGATTCTCCTCTCCAATACCCTGGAATAGACCTTACCGAAAGTTGAGGAGTGTGATTTCCCGGTAGTTGGAACACATCCTCCGGTCCCCCATCTTAACTCATTCACTGCCGGTGATGTCTATTGACGTCCCCTTGAATCCAAACGTTGACTGCCGTGACATCTATAGACATCAATTGCTTTTTTCAGCGGGGGTCGCTAGAATACGACCTGGAGCAAGTTTGAAGGTGTAATTCACGTCTCCCAACCTGTAGGTAGCGATCTTATCTGCCGATCAGGGATGCGGAAGAGAGGAAGAGTGTAGTTTGTGTACTGTGTATTGGCGAGAGGAGCAAGATGGCGAGGCGAGGGAACCCGGAAATGCAGATAACTGTTGATCAGCGCCTACGGAGCGATCTGATCGCTCTTGGGACCCAGGATCCTGGATCAGAGGATCGCAGAGACACGCCGGATCGAGCAGCGATGTCGGGGCAGAGATCTGCTCTGCCCGAGGCAGGGGACGTGTCGTGCTCGCGCTGCGCGGAGCAGGGACTCTGATCAGAATTACGACAGTGCCAAAGAAGAAGTTTATTGACTTGGAGCAGTAGATCCTGGTCTCCAGAGAGGCATGAGATGAGAAGAATTTTACATGATGCTGCTGTGTGGTAATTGTAATGAGTGAAGTTATATGTGTGTGTGCGCGCGTGTGCGTGTGTGTGTGTGTGCGTGCATGTGTGTGTGTGTGGGTATAGCTGTGTGTGTGTAAAGGTTTATGCATGGGCATGTGTGTATGTACATATATGTATGTATGTGTATGTGTGCGTGTGTGTGTGTGTGTGTGTGTGTATGTGTGTGTGTGTGTGTGTGTGTGTGTGTGTGTGTGTGTGTGTGTATATATATATTAGTTTTTATTATGGGTCTGTACTCTGGGCCTCAGACAAAGCCTCAACAAAGTTCTGTTTTATATGAAAAGATATTATTATATCCTGTAAACATTTCTTGGCACTATTGATTTGAAGGAATATTCAATTCACAGAGCCTTATATTCTTATATTTGTAAATAAAAAATGTACTTTGTCATCAAAAATCTCTTTCTCTGTTATTTTAGATGTTTGAGGTGTCATTAAATCAATAAGTATTGACGTCAAAATCACTGATCTGCACGAAATCCTTTGCACAAAACGCTCGTTTTCTCCACTTTGTGATCAGAAAACAGTGTTTTTGCTGAAACTACCCTATGTTCTACTATCAGTTACTTGAGAACCGAAAAGGTTAGAAGCATAATTTTCTACACTATTTTGATGTGTGCCATGATGTGTGCCATGTTTATATAGTCAAAGAATATTATAAATAACAGAGTATTCTGTGAGTCTTGTAAATCAGTGAAAATCCACTGAAACCTCCGGTAGTCTGGGGGATAGAATTCTGAAAACAGGCAGGCAGTGAATGAGTTAAACACAGGGACCACCCCCCCGGTCTGCCAATCCAGAGGTACTGTCCCTGACCGCCACACGATGTTGAAGAGACGTGTCAGCCAAGACAGCCCCACAACATCCAGAGACTTAAGATAGTCCGGACGGCTCTTGCCACCGAGGAGCTTTCCAGCCACCTCAGTGACTTCAGCCAGGGTGATGAATGTGTCCGCCTCCGAGTCCCCAGCCTCTGCTTCCTCCTCAGAAGACCTGACAACAGGATTGAGGAGATCCTCAAAGTATTTCTTCCACTGTCTGACAACATCCCCAGTCCAGGTCAACAGCTCTCCACCCACACCATAAACAGAGTTGGTGAAGCTTCCCCCTCCTGAGGTGCTGGACAGTTTCCCAGAATTTCTTTGAAACCGTCCGATAGTCCTCCTCCATGGCTTCTCCAAACTCCTCCCAACCCCGAGTTTTTGCCTCTGCGACCTACGGCCTGGCTGCAGCATGCTTGGCCTGCCCGTCAGCTGCCTCAGGAGTCCCATGAGCCAACAAGGCTCAATAAGACTCCTTCTTCAGCCTGACAGCATCCTTTACTTTTGGTGTGCACCACCAGTTTCGGGGATTGCCGCCGCGACAGGCACCACAGGCCTTACGACCACAGCTATGAGCGGCCCAGTGGCGTGCGGTGAGGGTCATGGCTGGTGAGAAATAAGAATTAAAATGGCGAAGTTAAATAGAAAATAACTTTATAGTACAAATCATTGGATAAATATAACAATTTCATTTATTTTTTAATTTTACTTTTTTTTTTCTTTGTAATGACAGGTGAGGCACGGCACATCACTGGAGCGGCCGCATCGACAATAGAGGCCGAGAACAAAGCCCACTTGGACTTGGATGTCCCCAGCCTCTGAAACTCTCCCGGAGGTGCAAGTTGAAGGTGCCCCTGACAGAGGGCTCTGCCAGACGTTCCCAACAGACCTTCACTATACGCTTGGGCCAGGACTTTCCGGCTTCCTCTTCTGCCAGCGGACCCAACTCACAACCAGGTGGTGATCAGTTGACAGCTTTGCCCCTCTCTTCACCCGAGTGTGCAAGGCCCAAGGTCAGATGACATGACAACAAAGTCGATCATCGACCCCCGTCCTAGGGTGTCCTGGTGCCACATACACTGGTGGACACCCTTGTGCTCCAACATGGTGCTAGTTATGGATAAACCTTGGCAAACACAGAAGTCAAATAACAGAACACCGCTCGTGTTCAGATCAGGGAGGCCATTCCTCCCAATCACCCCTCTCCAGGTGTCACTGTCGTTGCCCACGTGGGCGTTGAAGTCCCCCAGGAGAACAACGGAGTCCCTGGTCAGTGCACTGTCCAGTACCTTTACCTTTACTGTTCAGTACCCAGAGTCTCCAAGAAGGCCGGGTACTTTGCACTGCTGTTCGGCCCCTAGACCGACACAACAGTGAGAGGCCTGTCCCCAACCCAAAGGCCTCTTGTTCACTGGGTTGAACTCCAACGCATGGCGGCTGAGCTGTGGGGAAATGAGCAGGCCCACATCGGCCCGCCGCCGCTCCCCATGGGCAACACCAGAGAAATGGAGAGTCCAGCCCCCTCAAGGAGTTGGGTTCCAGAACCCAAGCTGTGGGTGGAGGTGAAGCCGACTATATCTAGTCGGTAACAAGGTGACATTCCATGTCCCCAGAGCTAGTCTCCATGTCCGGAGATCTGGTCGTCAAGGCCCCTGCCTTCAACTGCCACCCAAATCTCCTTGCACCTGCCCCCTATGGATCCTCCAGCGGGTGGTGGGTCCTCAGTACTATAATAGATTAGAAATTATATTACTTTAACAATAATTACTGTAGTAATTTCTAATCAATACTACAACGTTGTAGAACAGATTAGAAATTGCTACAGTAATTACTGTTAAAGTAATGCAAAAATTCAGCACATTTTGAGCACAAGTATAACATTGGTGAAATTTGTCATGTTTCCAAATGTAGAAAAATAACTGACTAGACTGTATGATTTAGCACACAATGGGAGTAGGCTGGAAGTCATTAGAGTCATTTTTATCTCTGAAATGGCTGTACTAGTGCAATGTTTTATTCTGTATTTTGTATGTCTCAGGGACTGCACATGGAAATGAGCTCTGAGAACTACAGTCTGGTACAAAGCACCTTTTCACTCTTTCTTTGACTAATGCTCCTGTACATGGTCCAGATATTTCTTCTTATAGGTACCATGTTGTGTTGGATTTATTGCCATAAACTGAAAAACACAAAAAGACTTTAAAGAACACAGGAAAATAGTATTTTTTGAGCTTTTAACCATGTTATTACATAGTTCCTTTATTTAAAATATAACCCGAGTTGTATTTCACTTCATTTACACTGGTTTTCTCTTATTCTTCGTAAAAACTAAAGTTAAGCTTTGCTCATGGGAATCCCTTCTGCTAAATCTTGGTCTATACATTATTCAACAACAACACATGAAATGCCCAAACATAAGGTTTGTTATTTAATCTACTTTTCTACATTTAGGCTATGGTCACATTCTTAAAAATCCACTGGTATTTACTGTGAAGCTGCAGTTTTCAGCAGTCAAACCACAAACCTGTAGGACAGTGGATCTGCTCACTCAGTGGATGAACCCTGAACCACTGTCACTTATAGTATGAGTGCTGAATTTGGATTTGGACCAATGGCCTTTTGGTTCCTGGTTGCATGGCTACCCCACTGCACCACTATATTTTTTAAAGCCTCAATAAGTAAAATTTATTGTAAGTTTTAACCACTCTTTACTTGCACAACATTAAATTTTCTATAATAATTTAAGAGAAAAAATATGAACAGTAATATTCATTCATTCATTCATTTTCTTCCGCTTTTCCATTTTCTGGGTCACAGGGGCAGCAGTCCAAGCAGAACACAATGCACCAGCCCCCATGAATCCCTCTGCGGGTGGTGGGTCCACAGGAGGAGATAATACATTCAAATAAGGAGATAATACATTCAAAATAAGTATTAAAAATAGTAACAAATAGTAACAATGTAAAGATGATATGATGATTGACAGAAACACAGGCTTATCTGTTCCATAACAGTGAGTTGATGTACAGTTGTAGGGAGTATGATCTGTTCCATAAGGGTGACTTGTTGTACAGTTGTGGGGAGTATTATAGTATGAACGTAGTCCTGTATCGCTCACTGTTTGAGTGGACCTGTAGAAGCCTGCTGGAGAATGAGCTCCTCAGTTCCTCTGTAGTCTGGTATCTCCCATTCACAACAGGCCCTTCTGCTCTTGTGCCTTTAATCCTGCTGGCCTACTTCATGAATCACCCCAACCAAATCTGTCCTCACGCACACGGCCCCGTCATAACTCACCCCCGGACCTGCGCAGCCAGCCCCAGCCTAACCTCCCAGTGCACACCAGAAACGCTAGCTCCAAATACAGCCACCGGAGCGCATTTAATGATCAATGGAAATAAATTGTAAGTGTCCCATGGCCCTGCAGTCGTAAATTTAGCCAGAGGAGGAGGCCGGCTCTGTGTAAATCCTTTAGCAGTGTTTTAGCGTCATTACTTTCAGAGGTGGTTTTAGTTCAGCACTTAATGAAAAAAGAGGACGTAGGCTTTGTCCTGGCTGTTTGGAGTAATATCTTTGCAAGATGGCATGGTGTATACTGCTGAAACAGTCTTAAAGTTGATTGAATGAAGAGTAATTTTATTGATTTATTGATATCTTTTGCTTTTTTTCAGTTTTCATTTGAACTTATGAATGAATCAGCAAGTAACACATTGGAATGTCTAAACGGCACTGATCATTACCTACATGATGCTCACAGGCACTTTTGAATAGATGCAGATTAAAGGGATATTCCAGGATTTTTGACATGGGGGCTCATTTCCGAGTTAGCCAGAGTGTTGCAGAGATGTGGAGACACTTTTAAGCGAATTTCATGCAGTCCTTCCAGCTGCAGAGTTGCCGGTAGCCGGATTTTAATCAGGGTTACCCACTCCATAGTGCACCCAAAACAAGTCAATTATAACGGCAGACTGTCGATGTAAATATATGTTGATTGAGTAATTTTTGAAATCAAACTGAGTGCGAATAGCATGAATCATTCCATATCTGAGGGACTAGCTTCGCAGCAGCAGCGGAATTTTACTTTACTCTAGTTGGTTGTGAAGTGACCAATCACGTAAACAGAGAAGCGAGAAAAGACGTAGTAGGGAAGACCACAGAGTGAAGAGGTGAATTTTAAAAGAACTACCGGGCAAAATGGTTTTTCAGTGTGCATTTAGAAAATGTACAAATAAAGCCCGCAGGTGGGCACCACAAAGTTTTCACAGCTTTCCGGTGCACGATCGAGAAAGGACTCGACTGTGGCTTGTAGCTGCTGGATTAGACATCAACACACCGGTGGAGACGCTACATAAACAGAAGATTTGCAGTGATCATTTCGGACCAGACGACTACACCAAATCCCTTGGAAAGCCTAGTCTGACAACCACTGCAGTACCATCTGTCTTTCCAAGTGCAAGATCCCGTGATGAAGAACAGGTTTGTACCTTTTTTACCCAAGCTTGCTCCTGTCGTTATGTTAGCCTGCTGGTCGATTGAAGACGACTGTGCTAGAGCTTTTGCTTCACTCTTGTAGTCTACCCGGCTGACAGAAAAAGCATGCACGCTCATAAAGTTGTTTCTAGCCCATGAACATTCATGTAAAGGTAACGCTATGTGTTATAGCTTGGCAGAGTGGAATAATAGGCTCAAGCTCACATGCGCATGCAATGCAATGCAAATTTATATGTCGTTTCACAGTGACGCGATTTACAGAAGAGATGTTTACACTGTTGAGCACGAAACTGAAAAGACAGCCCCGCATTGATCGTTCATTCCAACGAACAATGCAACAACCCGGTTTTCTGTTGCTGTAGCGGGGACTAACTCACCGACACTCTCTCGTGTTCTGCCCTTTCAACATCCATCTCTCTCAACTCTTCGTCTGTATATTCCAAGCATCGGGGAGACCTCCAAACGTGGCCGTGTCTGGATTGTAGAACAGGGCAGGCTACTGTACTCTACGGCTAACGACGACAGCTGAAGGTAAACAAATATCAGCTGGAAACCTAACTGCAAGGTGATATCACTCCGCCCATGCCTAGCTAGATCGGGGAAAAAACGCGCTGTTGCATAAGGACATAAATCCTTTAAAGTACAAGGTTGATTTATATTTCTAAAATTGTTCCATCAACACAGACATTTGCATCGACAGTCTGGCGTTATAGTTGACTTGTTTTGGGTGCACTATGGAGTGGGTAAGCCTGATTAAAATCAGGCTACCATTTACCATTGACTTGCGCTAGCCTAGCAACTGAAAACTCTGCAGCTGGAAGGACTGCATGAAATTCGCTAAAAAGTGTCTCCACATCTCTGCAACACTCTGGCTAACTCGGAAATGAGCCCCCATGTCAGAAATCCTGGAATATCCCTTTAAGTGGACTTACATGAGCACTTTTGGCTGTTGAGAATGAGACAGCCATGACATGACCATGCAGGATTTCTATAAATATAATATATATACATTATGAATTTGGATGTGGGAATAACATTATAGCATCATTACTAGCAGAATAAAGGCAAAGCGCATTTGAACTAGTGTCATCACAACACATCATACAGTATGTGTGTGTGACCTGCTGACTTATTGTAATATGGCCTGTGCTGATATTAAGGTCCTCAGGGATCAAGGGAGATACTGTGCTGTTTACACCTTCTTCACTCTTAAGCTCATATCACCAGTCCCCACACTGCATGTTGTTAGAATGCATTAACTTGATGATAGTGTATTCTGTCTCATGCATCAGAGGTCATGTTCATATAACATGTTTAGTGTGAAAATCAGGGCATAGGTTGCTTGTATTATCCACACGATAACTCATGTAACTAAAAGGTTCACATGTACAAGACCACAAATCCTGAGCTATCCAAACAAAAGAGCTTACATTTTTAAAATAAACACACACACACACACACACATACACACACACACACTGCATTCATACTAGCAAAGTGGATGTAGTGTATTGCCTAAAGAAAAAACAATTTCCATGAGCACCACTGTTTTCACCACTGTAGTACCTGGTACAGTGGTACCTCACCTTACGAAATTAATTTGTTTCGTAACGTGAAAAATTCGTAAGTTGAGTAGCTATTTCAATGGAAAAAGCCTGATTCGTTCCAAGGCCCCGAGTGTAACATTGTGTTCTGTGTGTTTCTCACATTTGTCTCTCGTTTAAACACTCAAACTTTCATAGATTTTCAACAAAATTATTAATAGTGAAGTGTGGGGGGGGGGGGGGGGGGGGAAGACTGCGCTCTGACACGTGTGATAGCGCAGCATGACCCGGTGCGGAGCTGACAGCAGGTCTAGACCAAGGTCTAAACCTGGACTGGACCAGGACTAAACCTGGACTAAACCAGGACTAAACCAGGACTAAACCAGGACTAGACCAGGTGGATTAAAGCAGCGAGGAGGGGACTGCACGCAGTCTGAGCGCATGAATGCATGAACGAGACCCATGCAAGAGCCGCGGGCTCCTCCTGGTTTAGTCCAGGTTTAGTCCTGGTTTAGTCCAGACCACCACGGCTCCACTAGACCTCCTCTAGACCTGGTCAGGTCTAGAGGAGGTCTAGACCACCGCGGCTCTTGCATGGGTCTCGTTCATGCGCTCAGACTGCGTGAAGTCCCCTCCTCGCTGCTTTAATCCACCTGGTCTAGTCCTGGTTTAGTCCTGGTTTAGTCCTGGTCTAGTCCTGGTTTAGTCCAGGTTTAGTCCTGGTCCAGTCCAGGTTTAGACCTTGGTCTAGACCTGCTGTCAGCTCCGCGCCGGGTCATGTGCGCTATCACACATGTCTTCTCCCCCCTCCCCCTTCCCCCCACACTTCACTATTAATAATTTTGTTGAAAATCTATGAAAGTTTGAGTGTTTAAACAGAGACAAATGTGAGAAAAGTTTAAATCCAGTCTGAAAAAAGCGTATAATGTGTGTGGCTGAGCGCTTATTATTTGAATTTTTGAGATTTCGCGTTTCGTAACTTGAATTTTCTTTCATATCTAGAGACCAAAATTTACAGTGAAGGCGTTTCGTGACTTGAAATTTTCGTTTGTTGGGTCATTCGTAAGGTGAGGTACCACTGTATTTCCAGAGGTTTCCCATCCAAGTACTAACCCTGCCCAGCCCTGCTTAGCATCAGCATCAAATGGGGTTGGATGTTGACAAGCACTTGCATTTTTGTTTTTTGTTTTTTGCGTAGTGTATTTACAATGGATGCCCTTTCTGGAAGTTTAGTGTTTTAACCAATGACACAACAGCAAAATTAGATGTATTTTAATTTAGATTTATAATCACATTTTTTGTTTTTGTTGAAAAATGCATACTATTTTAACCACAAATTTCTTGCCATATAATTTGGTCAAAATGCAATGTAATGAAGTAAAAAAAAGCAACTCCAATATAGTGAAATCCACAAAAATAATTAATTGAGTTACTTATTTTATGGCAAAGTCTAGCATACATTTCAGCTTCCACCAAAGCCCATCCTGTATAAAGCAGCTTGACCAAACATCTTTCCCCTGATCTTCATACACCCAGTGATTATTTTATCTCTTCTTGCAACTAATAGATTTTCTCCGTAATTTTGCCCTAAACTTGATCACATCCTTATTATGTATGGCTTGGTCTGGCCAGTTATCCCACAAACACAAAGTGCTATGATGAAACACTGGTGTAGCAGATAAAATTAGAGGAGCCTCCAGCAACAAGTTTGATTCTCCGCCGCTAACATGATAAAGAGTATAAATAGCATCGCACTGCTATGCTAATGGTCCACGATGTAAAATACATGCGGCACTTCATGAGAAAGCATGCACCCGTGTAGCACCCACGCATATTTCACACATATTATGTCACTAACACATGTCTAAGAAGTTATTCTTTGTAGCCTTTGTTAAGAGAGGGGGGAGTGTGATTAACCCAGAGGCCTTTCCATCAAAGATGTATTTATTTATTCATTCATTTTAATGTTTTATACAGATATGTTTCATTTTTGGATTGTCCAAAATTGGCAAACTGGCAAAAATCCACCCCATATAGTTGGCAGTGGCTTACTTACAGACAAGGTTCCCCCTAATTTTTCATGTGTCTGAGCGACCACACTAACTCCCTGAGCGTTCCTTGGACCCCTGTGAGCTAAGTCCAACATGCACACTGTGGCCACACCAGTATCACACCTGAGATCATCGCAAGTTACATAGCTTATTAATCAAATTACTGCAATTATTTCTGTTCGATTACTTTTTATACAACTGATTTTTTTGGTCTACTTAGAATGACAAAGACAAAGACAAAAATCAGTTCATGAGCTTTGTATATGCTTTGTATACGAAATTAATTCGTTCCAGAAGTGGTTTCGTAACGTGAAAAATTCATAAGTTGAGTAGCTATTTCAATGGAAAAAGCCTGATTCGTTCCAAGGCCCCGATCCAAGTTTTTTTTTTTTTATAGTGTAACTTTTTTTATAGTGTAACATTGTGTTCTGTGTTTCTCACATTTGTCTCTCGTTTAAACACTCAAACTTTCATAGATTTTCAACAAAATGTATTAACAGTGAAGTGTGGGGGGAAGCGACACGTGTGATAGCGCAGCATGACCCGGCGCGGAGCTGACAGCAGGTCTAGACCAAGGTCTAAACCTGGACTGGACCAGGACTAAACCTGGACTAAACCAGGACTAGACCAGGACTAAACCAGGACTAGACCAGGTGGATTAAAGCAGCGAGGAGGGGACTGCACGCAATCTGAGCGCATGAACGCATGAACGAGACCCATGCAAGAGCCGCGGGCTCCTCCTGGTTTAGTCCAGGTTTAGTCCTGGTTTAGTCCAGACCACCGCGGCTCCTCTAGACCTCCTCTAGACCTGGTCAGGTCTAGAGGAGGTCTAGACCACCGTGGCTCTTGCATGGGTCTCGTTCATGCGTTCATGCGCTCAGACTGCGTGCAGTCCCCTCCTCGCTGCTTTAATCCACCTGGTCTAGTCCTGGTTTAGTCCAGGTTTAGTCCTGGTCCAGTCCAAGTTTAGACCTTGGTCTAGACCTGCTGTCAGCTCCGCGCCGGGTCATGTGCGCTATCACACGTGTCAGAGCGCAGTCTTCTCCCCCCTCCCCCTTCCCCCCACACTTCACTATTAATAATTTTGTTGAAAATCTATGAAAGTTTGAGTGTTTAAACAGAGACAAATGTGAGAAAAGTTTAAATCCAGCCTGAGAAAAGCGTATAATGTGTGTGGCTGAGCGCGCATTATTTGAATTTTTGAGATTTTGCGTTTCGTAACTTGAATTTTCTTTTGTTGGGTCATTCGTAAGGTGAGGTACCACTGTATTTTGAAAAATAACCTCAAATAAATAAAATAACTTCAAATAAAAAATATGGGTGAATCTTTTCCACCCATATGAGCAGTGTATAAATCTGTAAAACCACATTAAGAGATTTTTTCAGCTTGAAAAATATAGCCTGCATATAGCTGCAGAATTTTTTATAAAGATTGTAGGACCTATAGGCCATAAGATGGGTCTTTCCCAAAATAATGATCTCCAAAATAAGTAAATTATTATTACTTTATATCTTGCTTTTTAATCATTAGCCTATTTAAGTAATTTTGTGTGAGTGTCAGAGCTCTGTGGTGTAACGCTCCAGGGAGAGGATTCACACTTTGAGAAAGTCCCGTCTTTTTGGCTCACAAAAAACTATGAAAACTATGAAGACAAAGTAAACAGGGGAAGATTACATTATGGCTCTACCTGTCTCCTCTTTTTTGTTTTATCTTTTATTATTCAGGCCTCTCAAGTCTCACGCATTGAGAGTGTGACACACGCAATTCGACGTGTTCACACACTCAGCATTTCTCACGCTGATTTTTTTTTGTTTGTTTGTTTTGTTTTGTTGCCCAGAAAATCGGTCTGTGTGGATCAGTTTATGCAGCACCGTGCGTTTTCAGCAACCCCCCATCCCCCCCTCCTCCCCGCCCCGCTCCCCGGAAAAAATCTCAGTTAGCGGGTGTCCCTGTGTCTCCTCCTCTGTCTCCCCCGCTGTCTCCTCCTCTCCCCCGGTCTGTCAGCGGACCCTCAGCCCGCGGTGAGCCGGGAAAGGCGCTCGGAGCCCGGTGTACTGTACCGGCTGTGCTGCGGACACACGGAGCGACCTGCAGCTCCCAACAGGTGAGTCACTCCCCGGACCGGTCCTGGTTTGGTCCTGATCTAGTCCTGGTTTAGTCCTGGTTTAGTCCTTGTTTAGTCCTGGTTTAGTCTTTGTTTAGTCCTGGTTTAGTCTTGGTTTAGTCCTGGCTTAGTCTTGGTTTAGTCCTGGTTTAGTCTTGGTTTAGTCCTGGTTTAGTCCTGGTTTAGTCCTGGTTTAGTCTTGGTTTAGTCCTGGTTTAGTCCTGGTTTAGTCCTGGTTTAGTCTTGGTTTAGTCCTGGTTTAGTCTTGGTTTAGTCCTGGTTTAGTCTTGGTTTAGTCCTGGCTTAGTCTTGGTATTCTATGTAGATGAATTTTTGTAATCAATAGGTATCCGATATTTGGCCTACAGCTGTAGCCAATAACGGATATTTCCTGTTTAAATTGACACATTTATTAAAGTTCCTCATGGACTTTTCACGTATGTAAAAATAATAGAATGTTTTATTTGTTTAAAGGCACTCAGAGCACGACGGGAAAAATTGTTCACTCGCACCCCCCCCTCGGAAATTAGGCAGTCTCACGCACGACCCCGCTTAAAACTTGAGAGCCCATATAATATATGCCCCGAGCAGTCTCCAAATAACACAAACTTTAGCACTTTTCAAATCATAGAAGCTCAATGTCTTAGTCTACACTTTCGTTTGAGTCAAAAGTGGCCTGTAATCCGAGATTTATCCATAGTTTCGAGTAGATGAGGACGACAGTGCTTATTTCACTCTCAGCTCCCGGGACCCAAACATGAAACGCAAAGCTGTAAATTATGGATAAATCTGGGATTACAGGCCACTTTTGACTCAAACGAAAGTGTAGACTAAGGTCGTTTTCACACCAGGAAAGTCCGATAGTTCACTTGCTTTAGTCCGGACCAAACGTTTTTTTAATTTTTTTATTTTTGGTGCGATTCGCTTTCACACTGCAGTTTTTCCCCAAGTGAACTAACATCTATAAACAAAAGCACATGTGCTGAGGTCGCTCAGCCATTGGAAAGAATGAGCCCTGTCGGTGTCCAAACCTGAAAGGAGGAGAATCATGGTGTTACCTGCTGTTTTCAATCTAGCCTTAGCGATATGGTTTACTCAGTTTATACAGTTTGCACAAATGTTTGAGCAGCATCGTGAGGTTTACACTATTTTACAATCAATTTCCAAACGACGAAGACACAGGACAAGACGACTACGGAGGACAGAACTCATGTGCGCAACAAGTTCTGACTCTTGCTCTTCACGCAAAACGTAAGTAAGACTCGTAAGTTTCGTTTTGTTTCGTTTAGTTTAGTTTCATAAGCCTCAGTTTCCCATAATGCTCGACATACGACGGGAGCTCGTTAAGTACAAAAAGCCAACTTGTGTCGGATCGAGTCCGGTCTGCATTCTCACCTCAAACGAACCGCACCAGAGTTCGTATGGAACCGGACCGAGACCGACCTTTTTAGGTGGTCTCAGTCCGCTTGTTTGCTCCAGATCGAGACTTTTGGTTTTTATTCACACCAGAACAAAAGGTCCGAATCAAAGGAGCAAACGAACTCTGGTTCGTTTTAAACGAACCAAACAAGGTGTGAAAACGACCTAAGACATTGAGCTTCTATGATTTGAAAAGTGCTTAAAGGGATATGCCACCCCCAGGTCAAGCTTGGGCATCTCCCCACAGTCCAGAGACTAAAATAAGTGGTGGAAAGCGTTTTCCTGCTCACCCAGCCATTGTCCGAGTCTGTCAGCACTGACCGCCGCGGTATCTGCAGCTCCTCCGCCTTAGACTGGAGTCTAACGTCGCCAGAGAAAGATTTTGGCCAAAAGGAATTAATTTGCTCGATGCGTTTCCCAATTACTTTCTGTGTAGTGCGCATTCATATCGAGTGCAAATAAATGTGCAAATCAACACGGAGAGCTTGACTTGGTCATTTTGGGTGGGAACTATTTTTCAGTGCGGAAAAACAGAGCCGAAGCACACACCACGCTGCGTAACAGGGGAACTCCTAACGTGGTGCGTAACAGGGATTCCCCTGTGTGCTTCGGCTAAGTTTTTCCGCACTGAAAAATAGTTCCCACCCCAAAATGACCAAGTCAAGCTCTCCGTGTTGATTTGCACATTTATTTGCACTCGATATGAATGCGCACTACACAGAAAGTAATTGGGAAAAGCATCGAGCAAATTAATTCCTTTTGGCCGAAATCTTTCTCTGGCGACGTTAGACTCCAGTCTAAGGCGGAGGAGCACCAGATACCGCGGCGGTCAGTGGCGACAGACTCGGACAATGGCTGGGTGAGCAGGAAAACGCTTTCCACCACTTATTTTAGTCTTTGGACTGTGGGGAGATGCCCAAATTTGACCTGGGGGTGGCATATCCCTTTAAGTTTGTGTTATTTGGAGACCGCTCGGGGCATATATTACATGCTCGGGGCATATAATATATGCCCCAAGAACTCGCGCTACTCCTATCGCTAATCTAAAACATCTCTGGAAGTGCTCCATATGACACCAAAGTGCTATGGGTGAGTAAAACAGTTTGTTTTATTACGGAAATAAGGCTCAGATTGTAAAAAATGTTAATTCTCCTTTAATAAAAGGAGAAGGGTGCTGCTAGAACATAAGGATTCATCATGTCGGTGAAGAATGGACTTTAAAAACATGGAGTAATTTCACTGACTTTCTTTGATTGTGGAAAGACAACGGGCAGGCTCATATTTCACTGTAGTGATGTGGTGGCATTACTACAGTGAAATATGAGCCTGCCAGTTGTCTTTCCATCCATTCACATCTTATTGTAAAGAATTAGCATTGGCAAATTAGCATAGAAATACAATTATAAAAATGACACATTGTTGCTAGGCACTTAAGAGCTCCAGTACAATCACGTAGCCTACTATATTTGCTCTATATTTGCCTGTAGCGCTGTTGGCATAAACAAACCCATCATTAGCGCACCTCTGGTTAACAACAGTGTCAGTCTAATCAAGGTTAACTATCTTTATGAGTGGCACAGTAAAGCTAATAGCTAATTGCTAAAGCTACCAGGGGCAACACAGCGACGGTAGTAGCGGTAGCAATATTTATGGCAGCTGGAGGGGTTGTCTGTCACAGGGCGGTGTTTGCTTTCAGAGCTCGTCGGCGATGTCAGAATCCATCAACAGAGCGGAGGTGGTGCTACATCACTCAGGCCTGTCATATCTCGCATTTTACCTGCGAGATTACCGACAATTTTTCTAATGCTATTTTAATACCAGACGTGTCCGCTAATGCATATTTATACTGAAAGGAGATTTGAAAGGGTTTACGGGGGCCAGTGAAGTCGAGTAGAAATCGGAGAGCGCGTGAGTGACAAGACCCTATCCAGCGCCCACTGCTTATGGAAATATGTGCTATTATTGTTTGAGTGTGGCAGGATAAACAGTACTATGCAGTGTCAGGAGGCTGCAGTATGAGAACGTTTGACCCAAAAATATACTGAGCTAATAAATAGATAATGGTCACATATAAGCATCAGATGTGCTACTTTTAAGGGCTTATATAATGCGCGGAATTGACTTGTGACGTTTAAGGCGGGTTAGAATTTTCCTGCATAGAAAACATACCTGGAGTTATGTTTTGTTTCACACAGGTGTTTGAATATCCCTTTATTATTAGGTGGCTGCATCTTCAAAGCTCAGAATGCTCTGTTCCAGTTTGTGATGTCACGAAGCGGTAGTTTTCAAGTTAACCCCTACCTTTTGTCCAGTAGAGGTTTGAAATTCCAGGGCTGAAATTGGCCAAATGCAGGGCTCTCAAGTCTCACGCTTTGAGAGTGTGACACACGCAATTCGACGTGTTCACACGCCACACATGGCATTTCTCACGCTGAAATGTTTTAAGAAATTCAAAACTGTAGCCACTGTTCACAGCGCTTCTGTGCCCAGAAAATCGGTAAGTTAATGCAGGCACAGCGAAAAAAAAGTCACTCGCACTCCCCTCCCCCCCCCCCATCTCAAAATCAGCTGCCAGACTTGTTAATTTTAGGACAAAAAAACAACAACATGCTTTTTTGAATGCTTTTTATTTAAAGGAAAAGTAACATTTTTTTTTTACAATCTGAGCCTTATTTCGGTAATAAAACAAGTTGTTTTACTCACCCATAGCACTTTGGTGTCATATGGAGCACTTCCAGAGATGTTTTAGATTAGCTCGATGTCTTACTCTACGAAATTGAATCAAAAGTGGCCTGTAATCCGAGATTTATCCATAGTTTACAGCTTTGCGTTCCATGTTTGGGTCCCGGGAGCTGAGAGCACACTCCGCACATGCGCACTGGCGTCCTCATCTACTCGAAACTATGGCTAAATCTCGGATTACAGGCCACTTTTGACCACACGAAATCGTAGACTAAAGACATCGAGCTTCTATGATTTGAAAAGTGCTAAAGTTTGTGTTATTTGGAGCCCGCACGGGCATATTACATGCTCGGGGAATGGCCCAAGCTATGGCTATAAGTCGCGCTAGGCTAACGGCGTTAGCCTAACGCTAATCTAAAACATCTCCGGAAATGCTCCATATGACACCAAAGTGATATGGGTGAGTAAAACAACTTGTTTTATTACCGAAATAAGGCTCAAATTGTAAAAAACTTAACTTTTCCTTTAACTGATTGGGAGGAGGGCTGTCTCAATGGTATTGTTGTTGCTTTGACTACAGTTTTCCATAGTATGACATAAATTGAATCTGTTCCATAGTATGGTTTTATGGAATCATGCTGGTGACAGGTACTTCTCAAAAAGTTACACAGTGCTGCTTTAAAAATTGGATATTTTACTTTGTTTTGAACAATTGTTTTGAAAATACTATATTCACCAGAAACAAAGTATTAACATTTTGTTTCAAGTTTCACTTTTGTTTTTGAATCTTACAACTAACCATAAGGAGGGTTCGATCAGGACCCGGGAGAGATCGCTAAATTACTCAAACCTTGCCTGGAAGAATCCATGACTCATCGCTGTACCAGCGGTGAGTCTGGTAACGCTTGGTCCAGAATGCGCTGCAGTTGCGCGTAGACAGACAGCTAAGTGAACCAATCAGAGATTGCGCCATCTTGATTCAAAACTGAGGAGGAACTTCCGCTGCCTAAGAGTGACTTTGCGGGCAAAGGCGGGTGCACTGACGTCACCATCTTTGAACGAATCAGAATCGCGGAGTCCGTTGTTAACCGGAGGAGCGAGAGTGGATGGAGGGTGTCCAAATGGTATCGCGGTGTATAGGAAATACAGAGAGATATCATTTGGCTGGCCAGGTAAACTCAAACCTACTGTACATGGAAGAAATCTCAAATCTTCATCTTCAGGCATGTTTTTGATTAAGGAAAAACATTTTAACATGTTCAAAAGCTCAAATAAATCTGATTTACGTAACACCACCTCGACACTTTGACAGACAAATTGCCTACATATTACAAAAGAAAACTTGGGGGGTTCCCGAGGAGCGGGGGGGTGCGAGTGAACAATTTTTCCCGTCGTGCTCTGAGTGCCTTTAAACAAATAAAACATTCTATTATTTTTACATACGTGAAAAGTCCATGAGGAACTTTAATAAATGTGTCAATTTAAACAGGAAATATCCGTTATTGGCTACAGCTGTAGGCCAAATATCGGATACCTATTGATTACAAAAATTCATCGACATAGAATACCAAGACTAAGCCAGGACTAAACCAAGACTAAACCAGGACTAAACCAAGACTAAACCAGGACTAAACCAAGACTAAACCAGGACTAAACCAAACCAAGACTAAACCAGGACTAAACCAAACCAAGACTAAACCAGGACTAGACCAAGACTAAACCAGGACTAAACCAAACCAAGACTAAACCAGGACTAAACCAAACCAAGACTAAACCAGGACTAGACCAAGACTAAACCAGGACTAAACCAAACCAAGACTAAACCAGGACTAAACCAAGACTAAACCAGGACTAAACCAAGACTAAACCAGGACTAAACCAAGACTAAACCAGGACTAAACCAAGACTAAACCAGGACTAAACCAAGACTAAAGCAGGACTAAACAAAGACTAAAGCAGGACTAAACAAAGACTAAACCAGGACTAAACCAAGACTAAACCAGGACTAAACCAAGACTAAAGCAGGACTAAACCAAGACTAAACCAGGACTAAACCAAGACTAAACCAGGACTAAACCAAGACTAAAGCAGGACTAAACCAAGACTAAACCAGGACTAAACAAAGACTGAACCAGGACTAAACCAGGACTAAAGCAGGACTAAACCAAGACTAAACCAGGACTAGACCAAGACTAAACCAGGACTAAACAAGGACTAAACCAGGACTAAACCAAACCAAGACTAAACCAGGACTAGACCAAGACTAAACCAGGACTAAACAAGGACTAAACCAGGACTAGATGAGGACCAAACCAGGACCGGTCCGGGGAGTGACTCACCTGTTCGGAGCTGCAGGTCGCTCCGTGTGTCCGCAGCACAGCCGGTACAGTACACCGGGCTCCGAGCGCCTTTCCCGGCTCACCGCGGGCTGAGGGTCCGCTGACAGACCGGGGGAGAGGAGGAGACAGCGGGGGAGACAGAGGAGGAGACACAGGGACACCCGCTAACTGAGATTTTTTCCGGGGAGCAGGACGGGGAGGAGGGGGGGGGGTGGGGGTTTGCTGAAAACGCACGGTGCTGCATAAACTGAGCCACACAGACCGATTTTCTGGGCACCAAAAAAAAAAAAAAATCGAATTGCGTGTGTCACACTCTCAATGCGTGAGACTTGAGAGCCTGATATGCTAAACTAGACGCCAGAGAATTTCGAAAAACAAAAGAAACAAATTAGTTGTGATAGTTTCAGGACTATTTCAGTGTAGTGAGCTCCTCCCTGCAGCTAGATACAAACAGGGTCTAACCAGCACTAGAACCAGGACTGACGAAGCCTCTCGGATGAGCGGTGAAGCGTTTTTGACCAAACAAACTTTGTCCAGTTGACAAATTGAATTTCTTTTTTTATCAAAAGAAAACTTGGTCAATAAATCGTATCGAACAAGTGAACTTATCCTCACCTTATAAACCACCTGAGTCACATCATCAAGTCTACGCTTCTTGCCTAGGGAAACGATGGCAGTATGCAAAGCTCGTAGCAGGGATGACTATGCCAACCGCCCAAACAGCAGCCTATATGAGGTGTTTTTCATTCCATTGCATAGAAGGCAGGTGGAGAGGAACTTGCAGCTCTTCTAATCAGGTAAGTGCGATGGCTGCCGCATACCAAGATGAAGATCAGTCAGGCATAAAATTTCGATCTCAGCTCTTTGGCAAGCTCTTCAATACCGCAGTCGAGACAAACCCAAGCCAAAAGGAAAGTCCAAAATATCATTCTGTCCATAAAAATAATGAACAGCCGTGCATGGTGTCTTCGTTCTAGAATTAGACTTATTTTCATAGTGTATTAGGAGAGCACTTTTGGCATACACTGACTTTAAACTCCATACACCTTCACTAGAATCATTTCGAACATTTCAGCCTTTACCTTTCACCTGGAATTTCCAATCTCTACTAAATAAAAGTTAAAAATGTACCTGTTAACTTGAAAACTACAGCTTCATGACATTACCAGGTAGAACAGAGCATTTTGGAGATGTAGACAGCCTAATAACGCAACGTGACTCAAACATTTGTGAAAAAAACAACAACTATAAACTCCAGGTATGTTTTTGAGGAGGTAACAACATTGTAACATGCCTTAAAGGTCACAAGAATCAATGTTGTGTAATTCAGGACTTTTAAAAGAACAAGAGAAAGTGAGTATGGGGTGTGAATGACAGAAGGGCATCTATTGAATTAAAGGAGAATGGTGAACCTTTTCTGGAGACGATAGGGCTTTAGTTGGAATGTTTCACAGTATAGCATTAAAACATATCTACAGCTGGGTTTCAGATTACATCAACCAGCATGGAGTATTCGTCATTCATTCATGTTCTGCCTTTTCCTGACCTCTTTCAGAAAGAGCTATTCCAGATGAATACTGATAATAAGGAATAAATTCGATACTCAATATCAATTGTGATACCATGCTGACAATAAAAACAAACAGAATGTGATTTTCAGCATTAAAGGGCCAATATTACACTGAAATCATCCAAATGGTTTTATCTATTTGTATCATATACAAGTTTACTGTACTTTTGCTATGGGTATATGCAGTAGTCGAGTTGTAAAATGAAACCAGGGGGGATGGTGAAATTTTTCATTTATGTGACATATTTTCCGGGGGAGGGGGGCAGAAAGGAACTAATTTGCATGACATTAAGCTAAGCCCTCCCCCATCACTGACATCACTGTGGTGTGGTGTTCCAGGGCAGGGCAGAATTAGAAGGTACTTTGTTAAAATGGAAATACTTTTATAACAAAAAGTCCATATAATAATTCAATAATTCAATAATACACAGGATATATGTTATCACACACATACACACACACACAAACACACACACCTTAGTCCTGGTTTAGTCTTGGTTTAGTCCTGGTTTAGTCCCGGTTTAGTCCTGTCTTAGTCCTGGTTTAGACCTGGTTTAGACCTGGTTTAGTCCTGGTTTAGTCTTGTCTTAGTCCTGGTTTAGACCTGGTTTAAACCTGGTTTAGTCCTGGTTTTGTCCTGGTTTAGTCCTGGTTTAGTGCCGAAATAGATGCAGAAATAATCTGATAATATGACTCACCCATAAGAATGCGGTCAGCTCCATTCTAACAGTTTGCCGTGTTGTCTTTAATAATCCGGAGCTCCGGAGAAAAGGACATATTCCGAACATATCCCGTGTCCCGAGGCGAGAGTTCCTTCTTACGTAGCATTAACGTATCAAGTTAAGGAATCTTCTTCTCTTAGAAATGCCGCTTAAATATCAGGCAGCTCGCTCACAGCTGATCGGCGAACAGGCGCAAACACAACAGCGCTAATCATGATTGGCGGGAGCACGATCGGTGCGCAATTATGCTGCAACATGATTGGAAGCTGGAGCGCAGTTCGGCCTATGATTGGCTCTTTACACTGGCTATTTTGACTTAAAAACGGCGAATTTCACCAAAAGGTGAGGGATTTTCATGCCTGATTGATAAAATGCCATAAGGGATGGAAGAAGGGATGCCCGTTTTAGAAGAGGGATGATTTTGACTATTTTTTCCCACAGGGGGGATGCCACCCCCCCCATCCCCCCTCAACTCGAGTACTGGGTATATGTGACGTTCTAGTCATTGTGTTTGCCTTGTACTTTTACTATGTTTATATGTGATGTTTTAGTCATTGTGTTTATTGTCTTGTTTATTAGATGTTTTATGTTCACTGTGGGCCTAGAGAGCACTGCAATTTCAAATCCTGTGTGTGCAACCTGTACATACACATGTGGACAAAATTGTTGGTACCCTTCGGTTAATGAAAGAAAAACTCACAATGGTCACAGAAATAACTTGAATCTGACAACAGTAATGATAAATACAAATTCTATGAAATTTAACCAATGAAAGTCAGACATTGCTTATCAACCATGCTTTAACAGAATAACTTAAAAAAAAATAAGCTCATGAAACAGACCTGGACAAAAATGATGGTACCCCTAGAAAAGATAATGAAGAAAATAATGTGACCAAAGGGACATGTTAATCCAAGGTGTGTCCACTAATTAGCATCAGAGGTGTCTACAATCTTGTTCTCAGTCAGTGGGCCTGTAGAGCTACAGGTCGCCACTGTGCTGTTTGGTGACATGGTGTGCACCACACTCAACATGGACCAGAGGAAGGAAAGGAAAGAGTTGTCTCAGGAGATTAGAAAGAAAATTATAGACAAGCATGCTAAAGGTAAAGGCTATAAGACCATCTTCAAGCAACTTGATATTCCTGTGACTACAGTTGGACATACTATTCAGAAATTTAAGATCCATGGTACTGTAGCCAACCTCCCTGGACGTGGCCACAGGAGGAAAACTGAGGACAAATCAAAGAGACGGATAATACGAATGGTAACAAAAGAGCCCAGAAAAACTTCTAAAGAGATTAAAGGTGAACTTCAAGCTGAAGGAACATCAGTGTCGGATCACACCATCCGTCGTTGTTTGAGCCAAAGTGGACTTAATGGGAGACCAGGACACCATTGTTGAAAACAAATCATAAAAAAGCCAGATGGAATTTGTCAAACTACATGTTGACAAGCCACAAAGCTTCTGGGAGAATGTCCTATGGACAGATGAGACAAAAATGAAACTTTTTGCCAAGGCACATCAGCTCTATGTTCACAGATGGAAAAATGAAGCATATCAAGAAAAGAACACTGTCCCTAATGTGAAACATGGAGGAGGCTCTGTTATGTTCTGGGGCTGCTTTGCTGCATCTGGCACAGGGGGTCTTGAACCTGTGCAGGGGACAATGAAATCTCAAGACTATCAAGGGATTCTAGAGAGAAATGTGCTGGTGCTTGTGCTTGTGCTTATAAGCTTGGTCTCAGTTGCAGGTCATGGGTCAAGAGGAAAACATTGGACTATTCTAAAGTGGCCTTCTATGAGCCCTGACTTAAATCCTATTGAGCATCTTTGGAAGGAGCTGAAACATGCCGTCTGGAAAAGGCACCCTTCAAACCTGAGACATGTGGAGCAGTTTGGTCATGAGGAGTGGGCCAAAATACCTGCTGAGAGGTGCAGAAGTCTCACTGACAGTTACAGGAATCATTTGATTGCAGTGATTGCCTCAAATGATTGTGCAACAAAAATTAAGTTAAGGGTACCATCATCCTTTTGAAGCATGGCTGAAAAGCAATGTCTGACTTTCACTAGTTAAATTTCATAGAATTTTTATTTATTACTAATTTTGTCAGGTTCAAGTTATTTCTGTGACCATTGTGAGTTTTTCTTTCATTAACCAATGGGTGTATGGTTTATGACAATAAAGCTGACTTTGAACTTTGAACTTTTGAACTTTGAAATGGTTCTAGTGAAGGTGTAGCCCTTCCTGTATTACCACATGACATCATTTTCTATTTGAGAAAAGAGCGCATACTAAATATACAAGGTTTATGAGTTAAACATGTGTGAATGAAAGAAAACACAACTTCTGGTCTGTTTGTGAAATGGAAACATTATAACATAGATCAGAAATAACGTAATATGGGCCCTATAACCAGGCACTCTCTAATCTACATTACGAAAATCAAGTTAACTTAAAATCTTCTTGCTGAGAATCATTAGCGTTAACCCGCCTACACACTGCTTATGTCTAAAATAAAACTAAAGCATATCTCTCACTGGGACCCCTGCAGGCACTGGTGGTGGCTGTTTAATTGGTCATTAAATAAGTTTGAGAGCAAAACTACAGCAATTTCAATTTGATCATTCCTTTTTAGCTTTTTCTTTGAGTTGGTTCATACCACAAAATGAAGCTGTCAGCCTCAATTAGCACAAACAATTATCCGAAGCCAGTGGGAGTATTATATTTAGTGACAAGGTATACGAGACCTGCATACAGTTCTAATCATGCCATTTGTAAATATCAAATAATATTATGACAAGACAAGAATTTTCATTGTTTGCAGGTAAAAGTTTTTAATGAGCAGGTATGTCTGGAGATGAGTACACAGTTTTTCAGTATTTTAATTACTTTTGTGTCTTTGTAGAGAGCTAGAAAAGTAACAAATTATAGAGTTGTTGAGACTGAAGATAATGATAATGATGGTAATGTTGTTGATGAATGGTATTTTAGAGGATAAATACTGATGAATTGGCCAAGTGTACATTTTAGTGGATATTGATGACAGTGAATTTGAGTATTTTCAGAAGATAATGATGAATTTGTTTGTTTGTATTTATGGAAATTATGTATGAATTTTGATTGTTTTAAAGATCCCATGACATGGTACTTCTTGATGCTTTTATATGGCTCCTTAATGGTTCCCTAATACTGTAAATGAATCCTTCTTCAAAATCAACACTCAGTGCATGAGAAACAGAGATAAGATGAGAAAGAGTAATTTTTCTCTCTCTGAACACTCCATTCTGGGCGTTGTTGCTTGAATGCAAATGAGGAGAAAAGAGCTGGCCTATAGTAGAGAGTGGGGGCGTGGCCAAACTCTCCGCTCTCTGCTGTCAGCTCACAGCTGATCCATTTCCATGTTTTTCCACGGGGGGAGAGATTTGAAGCGTTCCATTGAAAAATAAACACATTTCCACATAAAATAAAATTAAACCACTGCTGTTCAAAGGTCCAGAGGCTCAGATAAAGGACTTCCGAGCCTAGAAACACTCAGACGTGCCTCCAGGCAAATAAAAAAACGCATTTCGCATTGCCTAGCGCATTCGCAGTCCAAACTCTCTGGGCGTGATTTACAGAGACGCTGAGTACAGACAGACGGGGGTGGAACTGCATTTGCATTTCTTTTTTCGATCTGACGTCAATAAGGTGCCTTGTTCAAAATCGCCCGTTTGAGCTCCGATTTCTTGTAACGCAGAAAAGGATCGCAAATGCTCAGTTTAGACATTTCACAACTTTTAACCATGGGGGGGGCTAAACAGGGTAGGGGAGCTCACATTAACGTTCAAAAACCTCAGAAAGTGAAAATTTCATGCCATGGGACCTTTAAATGCTTATTTGACTTACAGGTTGGCAGTGAGATTCCAGCTCCCACAGATGAATACTATTGTTGTTTCTTTGGGTGGGTTTCCTCCGGGCACTCTAGTTTCCCCCATCAACCCAAAACATGCTCCAGGTAAAATCCTCCAGCTGAGGTCCTGACCAAGCTGAAGCAATAAGATCATGGAGATGGTCCCCGGGTGCAGTCATGTGCTGCCCACTACTCCTAATAACAGGATGGGTCAAATGCAGAGGACAAGTTCTCCTGTGTGAGATCAATAAAGTCAATCTTCTTCTTCTTCATGTACCATTTCCCATGTATTATTAGATTGTGGATAATTGTGTTGTATTGTTGTGTTATTGTGTGATTTGATTTGTGTTTTAGGTTTTTATATGTATATGAACATTATACTAGTCAATCATTTTAAAAACATTTTTACACTTAATTGGATAATATTCCATATAGCCAACAGATGTGTCCATATTTTGATCAATAACTTTTCACGTGAGCTCAAAGACAGGCAGAGCCATTTGTTGTGTTAAGTGGCATTCCCTGATGGTCAGGCACACATTTCCGGAGCGGCTAATGAACCAATCACAAATTCCTGGTGGAACAACAAATTACAGCAGAAAATTGTGCTTCAATCCAGCGCTTAGCGTAGACTGAATTCTGGTGCTGCAATTCCGACAGTGCGAGCAGGTTTAAGCAGGTGAGGTAAATGACAAGTGAATTTACCAAATGGAAAATACATAATGCACAAATGACTGTTGCTTTTGTGGCTCTGTTATAATCTGGTTTGCTCAGTCTACATTGGAGAAACATGGCTAAAAACACTAGCTCCTGACTTCTCTAAAGGAACTGTAACATTTTGATTTTAAAGTTCATAAACATGACCTAACTGTGTCCCAGGTATGCGATAAATATGTTGGCTTAAACCTAAAATGCCTCTCTCTGATCTGAATGGTCATTACCCAAACCCCAGCACCAGCAGCCAAACATGAATGAATCATTAATCAATGAATGTCCTGTCCAAATACTGAGAATGAGAACAACTTGTACAGGTACATGCTTGATGAGGGAACAATGTTCTAACATGGTTAAATGCTCAGTCACGTTTGCATAATACATCTCCATTAAGGCCCTGCCCACATGGAGTAGAGCTCAGTCATCAGTCAAGTGTGTCATCCACACTGAGCATTTCTGGGTCTGAAAACAAAATGTTTTGAAACCAGGTCCCAGAGTAGATCTCAGTATGCAAAGATTTCAGGACAATATTTAGTTGTCTCTCTATTGCAGAGGTCTTCAACAGGGGGGTCGCGACCCCTAGGGGGGTTGCGGAGGTACTGCAGGGGGGTCGCGAAATCTTTTGATTTCACTTTAAAATAATATAATTTTATATTTTATAGTGTAAAATACAGTATTAACCTGTGTATTATTTCCTTGTATTGGATGTACCATAACAGAGTAGCAATGTTTATACATGACACTAAGCTCAGTTTAATATAAAACACAATTCTATGCCGTATATATAGTAGGGGGTCTCTGGCCCAGTTCGCCATCTGTTTGGGGGTCCCTGGCCTGAAAAACGTTGAAGACCCCTGCTCTATTGTAAAGAAGAGACGAAAATAAGAGAAATGCTAATGCCTTTGGAGTGTTGTGTGAAAAGAAGATTCCTCCAGTGAAAGGCAGAGTGTGGAAAATCATTTTTTTGCAGCTAGAAATCCAATGGACATAACACCGATGGCCTGCCATCTGACCTTTCACCTCCTCCTGCTTTGTCCTACAAATCTGTGAGTCCAGTGATGGGGTCAGTGTCCTCTAGTCCCTTCAGTTAGCTGGAGTTTATTTGGTCACAAAATAAGAAAAATAAAAAAGAAATACAGTACAATACAATCAGAATGAGCTACTTATTAAGCCAGCGTAGGCCGCTGTTCCTTGTCAACAGTACACTCGCAAATTAGTGAAAATGCTCAACTCCACAACGCGACCCAAAAATATTAAATCTACCATTCACTTTTGTTTCATTTCTGGTTAATTTCAGCTTGTTTTTGCTGTTCTAACCTTTTAACTCCATTCCAACTCAAAATGACGATTTTGGTATTTTGGCAACCACAAAAGAACTCTCCCTTCTTTTCTTCTCTGTTGGAAATCAGAGTGATGCAAGC
The DNA here is from genome assembly GCA_036785185.1 of Paratrypauchen microcephalus. NCBI lineage: Eukaryota > Metazoa > Chordata > Actinopteri > Gobiiformes > Gobiidae > Paratrypauchen > Paratrypauchen microcephalus. Next base: position 2,077,413 of record JAVJIX010000096.1, read on the forward strand.
GGAGCTGCGAAACACAGAGCATACAGTTAGCATCTGAGCTTGGACTATTATATTTAAATTGGATGCTCTGAAGAATGTACGAGCACGAAAATTTTCAAAGCCAATTAAAGAGATTGTAACTGATTTTCTACGTAATTGGCAAATACGGCTTACCCCAGTACAGGTATATTGTATAAGCAGCTATTTAGGTCCAAATGAGTCCTCTGCACACAGTCTGCATTTAATTATAAAGTGTTTTATAGTCAGAAAAACAGGAAGTGCACTGTTAACATGCTATTAGTAGTTGTAAGTTCTAACGTGACGGTAAAAGCTCCACTATAGCCACTATCAGTTGTGAAAAGCGCTTATAAACTCAATGTGGTGAATAATTCGAGAACTCCGAATGTATAATGTAAGTAAGGAATATCTTTGGACTTCTGCAAACTGTTTTAAATGAACACATTGCATGGCGACACTAGCTCAGGGCGTTTGTCCACTGATCCGAAGGTTGGTGGTTTGAATCCCGCTCTCGACATAAACATCATTGGCTGAGCGGTCAGATTTTAGCTCCAATATGAAGTAAAGTAAGTAAGTAAGTAAAATTTTATTTATATAGCACCTTTCACAGACAAGAGCCACAAGGTGCTTCACAACAAAAATACAAAACGTACAAAATACAAATATAAAAATATAAAAAGGTGGAGACAGTGATTAAGATCAAGACAACATAAAATCACAGCAGCCCAGAAACACTAACCAAAAGCTGGCACAAAAAAGAAGGTCTTAAGTTGGGTTTTAAAAGCGTCAACAGACTCAACTGAACGCAGAGAGAGCGGAAGATCGTTCCAGAGCCGAGGAGCGACAGCCTGGAAGGATCGATCTCCTCTGGTCCGAAAACTCGTGCGTGGAACCATCAGTAGATTCTGATCCACAGACCTCAGAGCCCTCACAGGGGAGTAAGGCTGGATCATATCCCTGATGTATGAGGGAGCCTGGCCATGCAAAGCTCTACAAGTTAAAATCAAAATTTTACAATTTATCCTATAGGACACTGGCAGCCAGCTCCTTTAAAATAGGGGAAATGTGAGTCCTCCTATGTACACAAGTCAGAATTCTCGCTGCAGAGTTTTGGACTAATTGCAGTCGAGAGCTCCTTCTTGTTCAGACAAGAAAACAAACTATTGCAATAGTCCAAACGTGACGACACAAAGGCTTGAATGATCAGCTCCAAATCATTTTGTGACACCATGAATGCAGTCGTTGTGTCCTTGGGCAAGAGTGGTTCCTTGTTGTAAAGCGCTTTGAGAGCCTTGCAGGTGGAAAAGTGCGGTATAAAAATGGGACCATTTTCATTTATCAAACTGCATTGTGTTTTTAAACTCCATACACCTTCCCTGGAATCATTCAATCATCTGGAATTGCCCGTCTCTACTGAACAAAAGGTATCTATTAACTTTAACCGCTTCATGACATCATTTGGAGCTTTGGAGATGTAGACAGACTAACAATAAAGGGTTACTCAAACATGTGTGAATGAAACAAAACAGAACTCCAGGTTCTTTTTTGCTGAGGTAACATCGCATAAAGCGTCAGAGCCAATTTTGCATAATATAGTACTTTTGGGCTTCTGTTTTGCCCTGGTATGATCCTGGTGTAGCCAAACTGCTTCTCCTCAGTCTAAATTAGTTACAGAGAGAAGAGTCTGCGTTATATATTTATAACTCATCTATGCGTGATCTATGAGTCATAACTATTGCTGTGTATCACATGGGTGCCCTACCAGTGCCTGCTCAAAACATTTACATATGTTTAGTGGAGTTTGTGCAGCAGAGATTTGCATTTTGGAAAATATTTTGAGATTTTTGTCAGTCCCTCGTGGCTTCGATCTGGTCAGGGGTCACTTATTTACTGGACTGTACACTCTATCAGTAACAGGCTCTGCCGGACAGCATCTTCCCCAACAGGCACAAATAAAATCAGGACTTACGGCAACACTACACAATCAGCAGACAATAGACACTTTACACTTTATACAGGCAGTACACAGAGGACTTATTTTGACCTCAAGAACTGCTTATATAATATATCTGTAATGGGGCCTGCAAGTTTCCAGTTCTGAGGTAAACAAGTTCAAATCCAAATATAGCTTTTACAGTGAACACTTCTTTTGCTGATTTATGTTATAATTTGGAGTTTTGGTTGTTATTATCTAAACAGTTTCAATGTCTAAATCCAGTTGGTTTAAGCCTAAAATGCTTCTCTCTGAGCTGAATGATCACTAACCAAAGCACCTGAAATGAATCAATGCTAATGCAGCCTCTGCAGCTCAGTGAGTGAATTCTGGAGGTTCTGAGCTTTCACATGAGGCCTGTTGATACACTGAGAATTAAGAAAAACTTGTGTCCTCTATCGGCAGGTTAAGTCACAGGCAACTCAGTTTCAGTTGTGATTGTCAGAGGCGGTTCTTGGGGGGGAGGGCTGCGAGTCCAGCTCACACTACCACGATTTGATCAATGTCACGGCACTAGTTGCTACCAGGAATTGACCAATGATAGCTCCTACCAAGAATGCACACGCTCGCATCGGGAACACGGAAACTACAGAAGACAATAGTAAACGAAGTTAGTATAACGCAACATTTAATCACTTTTAAATCGATCGTTCACCCTCCGTGGTATTTACTATGAATACAACGTACAAAGACACACTTTACATGGGACTTTGTAGAGATATGCGATCAGCATTTTCAATAGAGGCGACGTGAATGACTTATCCCGGACAACACTTCATCTGGGAGCTCTTTCGGATTTGCTGGACAGTATCTCATCTTTGCTTTTGGTAAGTCATGTCATGAAATGTGTTTGTCATATCACTATTCTATTTTAGCGCTATTATATTATATTATATTGTATTAATTATATTAATTATATATGTTATATTATGTTATATTTATTATATCTCGCCCAGGGAGTAATTCAATGTAGAACCGCCCCAGGTGATTGTATTCTTTTTTGACAACATAAGAGTGCAGGCTACATACAGTGACACTAAATGTTCTCTGTAGAATGTCTCGTGTAGTGCAGCTGGCTCAGAGCTCGCCCCGATTATAGGTCTGAGCTGAATGTGTGGGGACAGAGCAGTGATCAGGAGCGCAGGGTCTCATTTGGAGAGTAGGGCACTCGTGTGGTTGGACCTGAATGAGAGGGTGCACAGGGATCACAGGGCAGCAGGCTATCTAGGGATGGACTCACATTTTCTGTAATTAAATAAAAATAAATCAGATTTCAATAGTCGGGTCCAAATTAAACACAAAAAAGCTGACTGAAAACAGGTGCGCCTGTGAATAAGAACTGTATGTAGCCTGCCCTCTCACAATTTTTCATAACGGTATTACAGTCACAACCAGTTCCAGTGCCTAAACCTGCAGATAGAGGGCTCATCCAAGTTTGTCTTTATTCTCAGGATATGGACAGGTGCCATGCCTCAGGTGCCATGCCTCATGTGAAACCTCAGAACCTCCAATGGTTCATGATTGGCTGCAGGTCAAGGCTGGGGTTTAGGTAGTGACCATTCAGATCAGAGAGACATTTTAGGTTTAAACCAACTGGATTTCAGCATTGAGAGATCGGTAAATTACTTAAACATACATGGATGACATCTAAAACTTCTTCAGGCATGGTTTTGGTGAGGGAATGTTATAACAACTGTATTACAATTGCGATCAGTGCTATATGGACACAGGTCATGTTTATAAAATAGGGTTCCATTAAAGTAGTCCTGGATTCGGAAGCCAAAGACAGCTCCTTATCATTTGGGAAACATTGCAAAACTGTTGCTACGAAATTCAGGCTTTTATTACCAGCAGACTAGACCCCCAACAGAGTGCAGCTCATTCAGTCTTCAGCTAAAGCTCACATGACCACGATTTTAGATTCTTTACACTGGCTTTCATTGGTTGCTTTTGGAATACTCTTTGTGCAAAATTGACATTGATCTTTTTTATACTGACCCCCTGGCCAAAAACATACCTGGACTTGGGAGTCGTCTTCCCTCAGCACTTAAACAAGCTCGTTTGGCATTTTGCATGTTTAGTTGCATCATAAACAAAAGCCCGTAAACCGTCACCGGTGTAATCCTTCTTTCGTTTAGGAGTGGTTCACATTACAGACGGTTTCACTGCTGGTTATCTGAATCCTGTTCTTGCAATCAAGATGTTCCAGGAGCCATTTTACATTTGATGAATTGTTTCTGAATGACGCACATATAATAACTCATACGGAAGCTACAGACAGGGTCACCTTCTTCTTCCAATTAGGCACACTGTTACTAAGAATCATGGGAAACCAACTGCATGACACTATCTGAGACAAAGTAAAAAGGACTAAAAGGGCGGGACTAAAAATTCATACTAAACATCTTCAAAAGAGGAGCATGCCCTTTGTATACTTACACTACGAAACATTTCGAGCTAACAATACATCGTCATGGAGACAAGCAGGCAGTGGTGTCATTTCGGATGCAGATGTCCATCCTGTAGGTGGCTTTGTTCTCCTCTGGGATCTGGGACAGGTACTCTTCCTTCTGACAAAGCCCTTCACCTGATTCCATTACTTTGTATTCTTCACTTGACACACGACTGGGTATTTTTAGATCACCACGATGGAGGCTAAAGCGACTTATTATAGGGTACATAACAACTGAAGCATAACTGCAATTTTATGAAGATAATTGTATATGCCCGCCTCCTCACCAACACCCGCTCCCGAGACCACATCACTCCTGTTCTTCAAAATCTCCACTGGCTCCCCATCCCTCAGCGCATCCAATTCAAAGTCCTCCTCATGACCCACAAAGCCCTCCATATAGGGTGACCACCGGCATGAAACATGAAAGGAGGACACTTGTGTCCAAAAAGGAGGACAAAGGCCCTAAAGTGAGGACACCTTGTTTTTTGTTTTTTGTTTTTTTTCTGAGGGATGGGGGGGGCATGTAGCCATGTCCAACGTTTACTCTAAGCTGCGCGCCTGCACAATTGAGCACTGCTCGCACATCTGCCAAGTGCGAGCCGCGCGAGGAGGGGGCCTTTCGGATGTCGCACACAGGGATCCAAGGAGCGCTCAGGGAGTTAGTGTGTTTGCTCAGACACATAAAAAATTAGGGGGAACATTGGCCATGTCCCAATTCCAAGTATTACTAGTCGCAATAGAATCATATTTTTGTCTGTAGGGAACAAGGAGCAGACCACCCGACTCACTGAGCTGAGGCGGGACTTGTTCCATTTCGCAGACGGCCATGTGATCCCCGGACTGTACTCAGGGCTCAGCGAGTATGCACCGCCTCGACTGCAGACTGAGACCACGCTCCGAATCGTGCATTCGCTGAATTGGGAAACGGCGAACATCGCAGAGTAGCAAGTGTAAATAATGGGTGGGGATTTATGACGATTTATGCAACGGTGGCCGATGAGGGTCCGAAAGGAGGACAAAATGTAAAAAAAGGAGGACACGTGACAGACGGCCGGACAGACAGCTCTAAAACCGGACTGTCCGGACGAAATCCGGACGAATGGTCACCCTACTTCCATAACCTGGGCCCATCATACCTCTCTGATCTCCTGCACCGCCACACCCCATCCCGCTCCCTCCGTTCCTCCGACACCAGCCTCCAGTCCCTCCCCTACAGGACCAGGCTCCGAACCGGGGACGACAGAGCTTTCTCCATTGCTGCTCCCACCCTCTGGAACTCACTCCCACGACCTATCCGTGACTGCTCTGACCTCCCCACCTTCAAAAAATTGCTCAAGACTCACCTTTTTAAAACTGCTTTTAATGTTTCTTAATGTTTAATGTTTGTCTGATTGTTTATTGTTTTATTACTTGTTTTAATACTGATTTTACCTTCTGTACAGCGTCTTTGAGTGTCTTGAAAAGCGCTTTATAAATAAAATGTATTATTATTATTAATAATAATTTTACTCTATTTAAAAGGATGGTAAAAAGTAGCTGTTAACTTGAACTACCTCTTTGTTGGCATCACAAGGTGGAACAGAGCATTTGGAAATGTAGACAGACTAATTACGTAGGATTACTTAAACATGTGTGAATGAAACAAAACAAAACTCCAGGTATGTTTTTGGATGAGGTAACAGCATTCTAACATAGGGGGGTATATATAATAATAGATATTATGATTATGATTATGATTACTATTATTATTATTATTAGTGCTGTCAGGCGATTTAAAAAATGAATCTAATTAATTGCAGGATTTGTAATTAATTAACATAATTAATCGCATTATAAGAGTGTGTGAGAGAGAGAGAGTGAGAGGGAGAGATAGAGAGAGAGATTGTGAGTGAGTGAGTGAGTGAGTGAGTGAGGAGCAATCGAGCGAGGGAGCGAACGAACGAACCCACTTTGTGATTGAGTTTGTCAGTTTTCAAGTGGTCGCTTTGCTCATTCGTTTCGCAAATTCTGCGAGTGTGGTTTGGTGGTTTGGTGAAATCACCGGTAACAACTTGTCCGGATGTGTTTATTGTTCAAATGATACGTCAGGCTGGAGCAGCTTCGGTGATCGGAAAATTCTTTTTTACAAAAGCTACAAATCTTGTTGATAGTTCTGTCTTCTTTCTTTTTCTAAACTTGACGTTCAGAGGCCCGAGCAGCGATTTGCTCGCCACACACCAAATTTAAAATGCACGCGCATTGAATTGCCACTCATAATTAATTGCATTAATTTTTATAATGCGTTAATTTGCAGTGTAATTAATTAATCAAATTAACGCGCTAAAGTGACAGCCCTAATTATTATTATTATTATTATTATAAATATGTAAAAAAGACAAATATGAGCTATTATCATAACAAGTATGTCTAAATATATATGCATTAAAGATCCCATGACATGGTACTTCTTGATGCTTTTATATGGCTCCTTAATGGTTCCTTAAAACTGTAAATGAATCCTTCTTCAAAATCAAGCCTCAGAGCATGAGAGCGCCTCATGAAGACAGAGTCATAAATATGTCTCTGAAACGCTTTATTATGGGCATGGTTGCTTGAATGCAAATGAGGAGGACAGAGACAGGCCAGTGCAGCGGGTGGGGGTGTGGCCAAATACACCGCTGTTTCCTGGATTAGTGGTGCGCTGTGCACTGTCACCCACTTCCGCCTTTTAAGCTCTTAGGAAGATATGACATGCGTCCCATTAAAAAAAAACACATTTCCACAGAAAATAAAATCAAACCACTGCTGTTTCAGAGGTTCGGAGTTCCGGATAAAGAATATCCTCCTTTTTGAGATCTTTCTCATCTTTCAGTCTACAGTTCTTCAGCCTATTGGTCCGTGCTGTTCCAAGGTACAGAATGCCCCGCTCTTTCAGTTTGACAATCAACGGCATGCTGGTGAAGAAATTGTCTGCGGTGACTTTGTCGTTCCATCTGATGTTGACGATTTACAACATCTCCCGACATCAACACAAGTCAATTGCAGTCCATTGATCCAATGAACAAGATGTACAGATGATATACTAACACAGACCTAGGACCCCAGTGTTGCATATTTGCAACGTAATCAAAACAGTGGAACCTACCAAAATACACTAATATAAAACTGAAAGACTATGACATGTCTTAAGTCTGTAGGTATTCCTCTGCCTATATTGATAAACTTCAAATTGATTTCCTACCTTGACATTGGACAGTTTGGTGTCAGAACTTGAGAAGTCAAAGAGTATGTGGCTCACATGCAGACAGACATCTTGGATTGGATGGTGACACCACAGACCACTAGATGGCAGCACTCAATGTATCAAATTTGCTTCTGTGGGTTCTTAGGTACATGAATTAGCTAATACATAAAAAAAAGACTCCTACTTTTTTGACATGACCTTTGAATTATATGTTGCATATTTGCAACAGAGGGTGCTACGGGTTGTGGGCCCAATTTAAATTTGAATTGCATTATATTACCAGGTGGCCAGTGACCCAACTCATGTTCTTCACAGTTAGTTTGAGTTGATGCCGTCAGGCAGAAGGCACAGGGTCCCAAACTGTAAACTGAACAGATCCAGACATTCTTTTGTGCCATTAGACATTCATCTGCTAAACTCAGAGAATGCAGTTAAAAAATAAAAGTAAAAGGCTTTGGGATGTGCAATCAAAACAGCACATAGGCTTAGGGAGTACGCAGTTATTAATAGAATACAAGTCTGTGAAGGGCGTGCCTGTATAGAGTGACTTAAAGGTCCTGTTGGCGTATCACTCGTGGTCATACTTGGTCTCTTATTTATTTATGTTCAAATGTGGATGTTTGTATGCTGCTTCTTTTGCTAAATTGTTTTGTCTTTGTGTTAACACATGTGATCCCAAGACAAATTCCTCCCATGGGAGACAATAAAGGAATATCTTATCTTATCTTACCAAACCACGAGAAATAATAATAATTACCTTGCCCAGTTCAGAAAGATAAATCTAAGACCCAATGCGTCTCTGCCAGAACCCAAAATGACCAATGAATAGTTTAGTTTATTTGTTTATTTGGACATGGGCCACCTGCAAACACATTCATCTCATAACGAAGAGATGCCTTACTCCAGATTTAGCTAAAGATCGTTTCTACTGGCAGTCCCTGGACAGGTTAAAGATCCCATGATCTTGTTCTTGATGCTTTTATATAGCGCATCAATATTTAGTGGTTCCCTAATACTGTAAATGAATCCTTCTCCAAAATCAAGCCTCAGTGCATGAGAAAGCCTTATGAAGACAGTCAGAGTCATAAATATGTCTCTGAAACACTTTATTCTGGGCGTTGTTGCTTGAATGCAAATGAGGAGGACAGAGACAGGCCAGTGCAGCGGGTGGGGTGTGGCCAAATACGCCGCTGTTTCCTGGATTAGCGGTGCGCTGGTGCGCTGGCCCCACTTCCGTGTTTTAAGTGCGGAGGAAGATATGAGACGCATTCCATTAAAAAAAAAAACACATTTCCACAGAAAATAAAATTAAACCACTGCTGTTTCAGAGGTTCGGAGGCTGGGATAAAGGACATCCGAGCCTTGAGAGGCTCTCACGTCTCTCCAGGCAAAAAAAAAAAAAAAAACGCATCTCGCATTTCGTAGCTCATTTGCGGTCCAAATTCTCCGGGCGTGATTTCCAGAGACAGGGTGGACATCCAGATGGGGGGTGGAAACCTTTCCCCGAGTGTGACGTCAGAAAGTTCCCTTGTTCAGAATCGCCCGTTTGGGCTGTCTTTTTTTCAAACGCGGAACAGGACCGCAGTTGCTCAGTTTAGACATTTCGCAACTTTTAGCCATGGGGAAGGCCATAGGGGAGCTCACATTAACGTTCAAAAAGTGAAAATGAAGTGAAAATTTCATGCCATAGGACCTTTAACAATTAAAATCCATCTGAGTATCCATCCATTTACAATCAAACGATGCAGTCTCCTTTTCTTTAATATAAAAACATCACACTCCATATTTAAAATATATATTATATTATTATATTATACCATATGAGCCTACATTACAATGTATTACATGCAAATACAAATCAGTGCTGACCCTCCAGAAGGACTTTCCTAACATTATAAGAGACGTCCCTGAGTTCAGAGAAGAGTTTGAGCCTGTGTTTGGAGCTGGTTCCACCCTTTAATGAGAAGGCTGTCAGTGCTAAGGCTCAGCTACACCAGGGGAGTAGACATGAACATTTTTTTCAGTAACTCTCTCCGATTAACAGTTTAGTGCTCTGCAGAAATACCCCATGTTTTTCTGTCCCGTGATATTTTTTTCCCCTTTATTTTATCCTCCTAAGCAGCTATATTTGTTTTGATAAAGGCAGACTGCAGACTGTATATACAAGTGGACATAGCTTACCTGCTAGCTGCCACGTTCCAAATAGGAAGTGAGCATGGCTGAGCTTCCGCCTCCATCGACTCATGGGTTCTTTTTATAGACAGTACAGTAACATGTATTTAGCTTGTTGACATGTTTCAGCTGCTGCATCTTCAGAACTGTCACCGGTGTTGGTGGTGACATGTCATACTTCCTGTAGATGTGGTCAGCTGTTGTTACTTCCTGTAGGCGTGGTCAGCCTGATGGACGTGGCAGGTCACTCAGACTGACCACACCTCCCATCGCCCGGTGCTCTCTGGAGGAGGGTGTCCCAGGTGTGTGAAAAGACGAACACTCCGTCATCACGGTTGATGCTGTCTGTCCCTCGTTTCCTGATTTCAATGGCCTCTCTGTTGTTTATCGATCCAATGGCCTGTGCCCTGTCCCAATCCATAATGTGGTTATTTCTTTTACAGTAGTTTGATATGGCAGATTTTAGGTTTTCCTGCAATGCTTTGTCTTTTTGTATTCTGGTGAGTCTCCCTGATGTTTCTTTTTCACATTCCTTTTGGTGTTCCTTTTTCGGATGTGAAAAGCTTGACCCGTTTTCGCTATGTGCAATTTATTGCATGATTTGCTTTGGTTTCGTGGATGGCATTGCATTTTTGTTTTTGTGGGATTTTATCTTTGGGATGTAGTAGCTGTTGGCGGAGTTTTGTGTGTGGTTTGACTACAGTGCTTATGTTGTGTTTTTTTATGGCTCTCTGGATGGGTTGAGTTATTCCTCTAACATATGGTGGTGTGACTGTTTTCTTGTGATCCTGCTGCCCTCGATTGGTTTGTTGTGTTTTTTGGGGGGTTTGGTGGTTTTATTGTTGACTTGTTGTCTGCCTTTGTTTATGGCACAGTTGGTATATTGACATTGTTTGATTGCTTGTATGAGGTCTTTCCTCCTCTTTCCTGTCGATGTGGTCTATTATGAGTGTGGCCCATTCGAATAGTGTCCTTACTACTGAAAGTTTATGTGCAGTGGGATGTTTGGATGTCCAGAGTAGATATTGGTCGGTGTGCGTGGGTTTTCTGTATACTCTTATTTTGATACTGCCGTCTGAGATGTGGTGGATTTTAATGTCTAAAAATTATATTGCTCCATCGTTCTCCTCATGTGTGAATTGAATGTTACCGGTACTGTCCTGTGTGTTGAGATGGTCTGTGAGTTCTTGGGTGTGTCCTTGCTGTATTTTTTCCGGGATGTCATCTACATAGCCTTTCCAGAAAGTTAAACGGCATTGTGGGGTGCTGTGTTGAATGCTTTTTGTTCCAAGTCCTCCATGAAAAAAACTGCTCATTATTGCGGATAGCGGATCTCCCATTGCGAACCCCTCCTTTTGTCTGTAAATGATGTTATTGTATTGGAAATATGTAGATTTGGCCACAAAGAGTAATAGTTGTGTAGTCTTCAACAGTTAAGTTTGTGTGTTTTTTGAGTGTTTTGTCCTTTCTGAGTTTATCCTGTACTATTGATAAGAGACCAATCAGCTGCCCTCTTTCGCTGAGGTCTCTCCCGCTAATGTAAGCAAAAGGTTTATTTGATAGTGGTACGAAGCATCTGCTCTCTGCTAAACCAGTGATGCTCTTTGTTTGCTATGACACTTGTGGTTGGAATTCCTAATATGAAACATTCATTTTTCATTCATTCATTCATCTTCTTCCGCTTTTCTATTTTCTGGGTCACGGGGGAAGCAGTCCAAACAGATCTGCTGCCCAGACCACAATGCACCAGCCCCCATGAATCCTCCCGCGGGTGGTGGGTCCACAGGAGGACGGCTCACGTCACAACTGACCTTGATGTATCTTCTGCCATGGGGGCTATGAGTGTCAGGTTAAGTGTCTTGCCCAAGGACATAACGGCAGCGCTCATCTGTGAGAGCTGGGATCACACGCGGTCAACCCGTCAAGAGAGGAATTCGAACTGGAGCCAAATGCTATGGTTGATGTCGCACTCATCCTGTCCGCTTCTTTATGCAGTCTATGGGACCGAGCATGCGAGTCCCTGATTGGCTAATCCACCTGTCAGTTATGCCCATCTGAACTCACTGGTGAACAAAAACCCTCAACAAAGTGTTGAAAAAGTGTGTATTCGGGATTTCAAGCAAAAAAAGATGCCACCAACTTTCACACACACCATACTAGACAGTGGCGGTTCTACATTGAATTACTCCCTGGGCGAGACCCCCTCCGAGCCCCTCCCCCCCCACAATTTTTCCAATACATTGCTGCGAGCTATTATTTTTCAATATCATTGCCAAAGCCCACATAGAACCACAGACAGCAATTATTATATCAGTTTTAACAATCAAACCATGTGTTATTCATGTGTTATCTCCATCTTCATATCTAATTTCACATCCTTATCCAACTACAAATAACAGTCCCCATAATGATAAAACACCTGCAATTCAACATAATAAAGAAAATACTTAAATAACCCCCATATGACATGAGTTAATTAACTAAGAGACTTAAGAAAACAAAATAAACCCACAAATTAACATTAGTGATTCCCCCTTTAATGTGGCCCCCTTTAGCGCACCACTCTGCGCTGTTTCTCACAAGACCAGGAAGTGCCGCAGTTTGGCCCTTGAAACAGAGAGCAGGAGGAGGAGAAGGTCTAGAGAGCATGAGGGGAACAGAGTCCAGAGAGCAGGAAACAGTTTGTAAGAACTCCTGCAGGAGCAGAGAAAGGTTTGAGGCAAACCAGGTGGAGCGAGAGGGAGAGAGGGAGAGAGGTTTTGTTTCAAGCGCTCGGCACAGCGCCCCTCACGAAGTTGCGCCCTGGGCAATTGCCCCACTCGCCCCCCCCAAGAACCGCTACTGATACTAGGTGATGTGTTTTGCCTAAGGACACAACAACAGTTTGTGTGCACTAGAGCCACTGCTGCTCCACTTTGTCATCTGTTCAAGCACTAACCAGACCCAGCCTCTTAGCCTGTGGGATGTGACAGAATGTGGCTGTGACGAGCAGGTCTGGAAATATAGTGAAATTCCCTAATGAGACAAAGTGATGCATGCAGGTGCGTTGGTGGCTGTGGCTCAGACTGAATAAACCTCCCAGTGCGATTCATGCATACAAACACAGTCTGACTAAAACAAACGGCTGTACAGTGTTAGAGAAGGCTTATTGTGTTTTTGTCTGTAGTACGTTATGTTACATTTTGGACATTTTAAATCGCAATATTGTTCTTGAACGACTTAAATGTCCCATATTAGGCTAAATTGACTCTTGTGAGCTTTACGCCATATTAGAATGCTGTTAATTCCTTGAAAACATACCTGGGGTTGTGTTTTGTTGGTGCATTGTGTAACCTTTCTGGTGGAGGATCCATCAAATGCTTTTCTCCATGGAAATGTTATTGCTTTGTCTGGATTGTTTCACAGTATGGCATTAAACCGTTCTATCTTCATAGAGACAAAACCAGTTATGGGTCAGATCTGTGGAGAAGCAACCCGCTCATGGTCAGCATGTCTGTTTTTCTAGATATTTTTGAGCTATAAAACCACTTGTAATTGAATAGATGTAAGATAGGGCTCTTTAATGTCATACTGTGGAACATTTCAGGCAGAGCAACCACATATCCATAGAAACAAGCAGGTGATGGACCCCCAACTAAAAAGTTACATAGTGCATCTTTAAGGTTAGGGAAAGGGTTTGGGTTTGTAGTAAATTAATCTCAACTTTTGTTCCGTTACACTGAAAATAGTGTTCAGGAAAGTTTGGTGCTCTTCTGGCATGGTCACTGTTTGTTTGGTATGAGGGATCTGTGGATGAAAGTGGGTCATGTTGAAGTCCTCTGGGTGGAGGATAATGCAGGAGGATAAAGATTATACAAATATGTATGAATCATAAATACTTGCATGACCAGCCAGTTCGAATCCATAAGGGACTGGAACCGGACAATAGAGTGAAAAACCTCCTTCCAAACTTGAGATGATCCAACCACAGCCGCTAATTTGTATCACGTGTCCTCCTCTAGAAAATTCTTGTAACATTCAGGACAAAATATATAACTTTTTTTTTACCTGAGATAAGTAAAAGTTTGGTGCTTCAATTGTTGATTCTGAGAAAATCTGCGCTAGACTTAGGGTGTTTTCACATATAGTCCCCTTTAAGCGAACCGAACTCAGTCCTCTAAAAGTGGACCAACAAGGGGACCAAGAGAACACAAACTCAGTTTTTTTTGAGAGGACCGAGTTCTCTTTCTGGTCCACTTAAGCTCTGATGGAGCCTCAGTCCTCTTTCTGTTCACACTGTAGCTTCTCTAGAGCTCTGAGACCTTCACTCCTCTGCATTCTCTGTGACGGCCATCCCTCTTAATCATGGCCCCAGTTCAGAGAAAACCCACAAAATAGAACCGGGGTCCTATTCCATTATTCCTAGCTGCAGTATTCAGGCGACCGTGCCTGCCTTGAACACTCTAATTTTTTCAAAGTAAACGCTTCGGACCCCGCGGGACACTCAGCCAAGAGCATCGAGGGGGCGCCAAGAGCCAGGGGCTGGGACAGATGGGGGCCCGCCTCGCGGTGGACCGTCAGCTCGGACCCGAGATCCAACTACGAGCTTTTTAACTGCAGCAACTTTAATATACGCTATTGGAGCTGGAATTACCGCGTCTGCTGGCACCAGACTTGCTCTCCAATGGATCCTCGTTAAAGGATTTAAAGTGTACTCATTCCAATTACAGGGCCTCCAAAGAGTCCTGTATTGTTATTTTTCGTCACTACCTCCCCGTGTCGCTGTCTACGGGAAGCTTAGAAGGTAATACAACTGCACAAAAGGCGAAGTGAGCCCGGATCGTTATGTGTACACACTGCGCAGGTTAGGCGAACCGTACCGCGGACCTTTTAGCGAACCGTACTGAGACCACCTCCCGAGATGGTCTCAGTTCGGTTTGTTTTAAAGGGGTCTGAGTGCGCTTAGAGTGTTCACATATAAACCTATAATGCTCAGTTAGCGATCTGAGTTCGCTTTAAACGCTGAAAGGGACCAAAACACCCTTAGACAAACTTTATTGATCCACAAGGGAAATAACTTGGACACAGTAGCTCACATATCACAATATTTTTATAAAGAGAAAAACTATAAATGTCATAATAAATAAGGCATAGTTGTATAAATGTAAAGTAAAAAATTAAGTAAAATAGAAATAACAATGCATTAGTCTTGAATAACGCTAATATTGTACACAACAGTTGCCCTGGGGCAGACTGACAGAAGGGAGGCTGTCAATCAATGCCATCGGTCCCTCTGACCACCACCAACACCCCCACACACACCACTTTCATACTAGGCAATGTGGGTGAAGTGTCTTGCCTAAGGACACAATGACAAATTTTTCCTACTGGCGCTCCACTGTGGCACCTGATTTTCCAGGCAGTCTCCCATCTAAGTACTAACCAGGCCGAGTCTTACTTAACTTCGGAGATCTGGCAAGTTCAGACTTTGGCAATATGATGTTTTTTTTCTCCTTTTTTAAAGATCCCATGACATGGTACTTCTTGATGCTTTTATATGGCTCCTTAATGGTTCCCTAATACTGTAAATGAATCCTTCTTCAAAATCAACACTCAGTGCATGAGAAACAGAGATAAGATGAGAAAGAGTAATTTTTCTCTCTCTGAACAGTCCATTCTGGGCGTTGTTGCTTGAATGCAAATGAGGAGAAAAGAGCTGGCCTATAGTAGAGGGTGGGGGCGTGGCCAAATTCTCCGCTCTCTGCTGTCAGCTCTCAGCTGATCCATTTCTGTGTTTTTGCACGGGGGAGAGATTTGAAGCGTTCCATTGAAAAATAAACACATTTCCACAGAAAATAAAATTAAACCACTGCTGTTCAAAGGTCCAGAGGCTCAGATAAAGGACTTCCGAGCCTAGAAACACTCGGACGTGCCTCCAGGCAAATAAAAAAACGCATTTCACATTGCCTAGCGCATTCGCAGTCCAAACTCTCTGGGCGTGATTTACAGAGACGCTGAGTACAGACAGACGGGGGTGGAACTGCATTTGCATTTCTTTGTTCGATCTGACGTCAATAAGGTGCCTTGTTCAAAATCGCCTGTTTGAGCTCCGATTTTTTGTAATGCAGAAAAGGATCGCAAATGCTCAGTTTAGACATTTCGCAACTTTTAACCATGGGGGGGGGGGGGGCTAAACAGGGTAGGGGAGCTCACATTAACATTCAAAGTCTGGTTTGGACAAGATGGCGCCGGAGTGTCTGGCTGGCCCCTTGGCTCTCTCATTACTGGGATGTTTTATTGTGTTTTTAAGCTGTTTTGGGGGGGTCACACACTCACTGCTGGTGTATGAGCGTCAGGACTTGTTGAAAATTAAAGATTATGTGGATAACTGCGTGGATTATCGCTATGATAAGACAAACAAGCCGCGTCCCACTTACCTGGCTAACGTCCCGGAGTACCTGCTTCGCGTACAGGCCCTGTTGCCCAAGAAACGCAGGCGTCGTGGAGTACGCAGCGGCCGGCTGGCCAGACTGAAGTCCTGGCTGGTGCTGTGTCCAGAACTTCTACAGTGTCCAGCGGACATCCCCCAGGATTATGCTGCCTGTTGTCGGCGCTTTATTGCGCGGAGGAGGCTTTCCCCCGTCGCGGTCGCTGCTTGGGTGCGGCCGGTTTGTGAGCGGAATGACCCAGCGCTTGTGCGCCTTCGCCGGCCTCGTCTACGGGGATCGAGCGGCGTAAATCCCGGCAACCTCCAGCCCCTGAGGCGGGCTGCTCCGGCTGACGACATGATCCGGATCTCACTGAAATGTGCGCTTTTAAATGCAAGATCCGTGGTTAACAAGACTTTTGTTGTCCAGGATTATTTCTGCTCCAACTCGCTGGATGCGCTTTTCCTCACGGAAACCTGGATTAATTCGGGCGAGTCTGCCGCTTTTACAGAACTGTTACCTCAAGACTGTGATTTTATTAATAAACCGAGGTCCACGGGACGCGGAGGTGGCATCGCCTCTGTTTTTAGGAAAAGCGTTAGCTACAAGCCGCTGACGACAGACTCCTTCGCTTCGTTTGAGGTGAGCTGTTTTGAACTTTGTGGAAAGAACCCTGTGTTTTGCGCGGTGATATACAGACCACCAAAGTATAGCAAAGACTTTATCAGCGAGTTTTCACAGTTCATTGCTCCCGTGTTGACAAACTATGATAAGATTTTATTGGTCGGTGATTTTAATTTGCATATTTGTTGTCCTTCTGCGCCTATGGCAAAAGATTTTATGGATTTGATTGATGGTTTTAACTTGGTGCAACATGTTAAAGAACCCACGCAGATACATGGCCATACATTGGATCTGGTGATCTCACGCAATTTGTCTATTAACAATGTATTGGTAGGGGATGCTGTCATTTCTGACCATTGTCCTATTTTATTTGATTTTATTCTGCGTGACTGTCTGAAGCCGATCTCTGTGCGTCACTGCCGCGTCCTAAAACCGGACACCGTGGCGTCATTTTCATCTCTTTTTATGGAAAATGTGCCAGACCTGGGTGACGCCGGCTTTCGGGACACTGAAGAAATGACAAACTCTTTTATGGCTGTGTGCACTACAGTCATGGACTCTGTAGCTCCACAAAAAGCTGCGCGCCCCAGAGTCAAACCTGTGCCATGGATAAATGACACCACTCGTGAAGCCAGGCGCAGATGTAGGCAGGCGGAAAGGAAATGGAAAAATGATCATCTGCAAGTGTCTTATGAAATTTTAAGAGACAGCTTAAAAACTTATCAGAAATCTGTTAAAGAGGAACAGAGGAAATATTTTTCAAATTTGGTTTTGACAAATGTCAATAATCCTCGTGTTTTATTTCAAACAATCGGGTCTGTTTTGAGCCCATCCACATCCACTATTTTAGATTCTTGTTCTGAAAAATGTGAACAGTTTTTATCTTACTTCACAGAGAAAGTTGCTTTGATTAGAGCCAACTTAAACTGTCCTTCTGCTGTTTCACAAATAAGCATGTCTTGTTCAGCTGTTTTTTGTACATTTGAGCCAGTGTCTTTAGAGTTTCTCTCTAAAATAGCAACTGAGCTTAAAGCTTCGTCCAGTCCTATTGACCCCGTCCCTCCAAGGTTGTTTAAGGAGGTGTGGACAACAATTGGCTCAAGTGTATGTGCTATCATGAACAGCAGTCTTGTCTCTGGTGTTGTACCTTCATTTTTCAAAAAGGCTGTAATCGAACCTCTCCTGAAGAAACCAAGTTTGGACGCATCAAATGTTTCAAATTTTCGTCCAATCTCTAAGCTTCCTTTCTTGGCTAAAATATTGGAAAAATGTGTTCTTTATCAGTTGCAGCCTTTTTAAAAGCACATGGCATTTTAGAGCGTTTTCAGTCAGGATACAAGGCCCTGCATAGCACGGAGTCGGCACTTTTAAAGGTTTTTAATGACCTATTTTTAATGACTGATGGTGGTAGCTCTGCCATTTTAGTGCTTTTAGACCTGACTGCTGCTTTTGACACAGTCGACCATGCAACTCTTTTAAACCGCCTTGAAGACTGTGTGGGTGTCAGGGGGACTGCCTTAAACTGGTTCAGGTCTTACCTGTCTGGGAGATCCTGCACTGTCAGGCTGGGGGACTCCACCTCGTCTGCTGCTCCTTTGCACTGTGGAGTCCCCCAGGGGTCAATTCTTGGCCCTATTCTTTTTACCCTCTACCTTCTCCCACTCGGTGCAATTTTTAAAAAGCATGGCATTTTATATCATTTTTACGCTGATGACTGCCAGATTTATCTGCCTATTTCTAGGCACGCGAAAGGCCCCCTGACACCCTTGTTGAACTGCCTTGGTGACGTCAAGGCTTGGTTGGCCCAAAATTTTCTCTGTTTGAACGAAGGGAAAACTGAAAATTGTGCTCTTTGGGCCCACTGATCCCTCATTGGACTTGGGCCCCTTTAAAGATAATGTTCATCCCTTCGCCACCAACCTTGGCGTCACCATGGACAGTGATTTTAAACTCAGCAAGCAGATCAACACAGTCGTTAAATCAGGCTTTTATCATCTTCGTCTTTTATCCAAAGTTAAACCGTTTTTAAGTTTTAAGCATTTTGAACAAGTCGTTCACGCTTTTATTTCTTCGCGTCTGGACTACTGTAATGCTCTTTATACTGGCATATCACAAAATGCTCTTTCACGCCTACAGTTAGTCCAGAACTCCGCGGCACGACTTTTAACAGGAACCAAAAAACGTGAGCACATCACCCCAATTCTTGCGTCTTTGCACTGGCTTCCTGTTCATTTTAGAATTGATTTTAAAATTTTATTGTTTGTTTTTTAAAGCTTTGAATGGACTGGCCCCGGATTACATCTCAGACCTCATCCAAATTTACACTCCGGCGCGCGCTCTGAGGTCTGAGGGCCAGCTCCAGCTGGTGGTGCCTAAGACCAGACTAAAATCCAGAGGGGACAGAGCTTTTTCTGTGGTTGGTCCTAAGCTCTGGAACGCCCTGCCCCCCCACGTCCGAGCAGCTCCCTCAGTGGAGAGTTTTAAGTCTCGTCTTAAGACCCACTTTTATTCTCTGGCTTTTAACACCGCCTGAGTTGTGTGGTCCTCTGTTGTCTTTTATTGTATTTTAGGGTTTTTTATTATTTTATTGTTCTTAGAGTATTTATTTATTTATTTTTTAGCGTTTGTATTTTTATTTTTTTATTTTTTTTTATTTTTTTTTATTCTATATTGTTTTTATTATTTTATGGTATATTTATTTGTGTGCACACTTGTTTTTGTGATTATTTGTTTATTTTAAATGATGTTTCTGTGCAGCACTTTGGAAACGCTTTTAGTTTATGAAATGTGCTATATAAATAAAGTGGATTGGATTGGATTCAAAAACCTCAGAAAGTGAAAATTTCATGCCATGGGACCTTTAAGTATAAGCAGCCATGTTTGTTTTTGATATGAACCATGCATCTCTCTGATTGGTTAATCTGTCCAATGAAATCAGGGAAACAGGACATGGATCGTTTTTGTTATGTTTTGTCATATCGTGTGATTCTGGCTGGACCAGTAAACTGAATACAAATTCGAGAGAGTAAATGAGAAGGGGAGATGATATACTAAACACGGTAGTCGATTTTACATAGCAGGTCTCTGTTATTATTGGGTAAGATGGAGAGTTGCTTTGTATTTTAGCACTTCAGAGAGCATATTGTCATTGCTTTCTCATTACTTTTGGTAATTTTATGTTTTTTAAAATTGCATTGGCCTTGGTTCCAAAGTCATTGTTTGTTTGTTTTTTGTTTGTTTGTTTGTTTGTTTGTTTTTTTCCCCCCGGCAACATCAGATTTACAAATGAAGCAGTGAAACATTCAATTTTGTGAATGTCAAACTTACTCACTATGTAAGAGTGATTATGGCATATTTTAGCTTTTGTTTGGATGCTGAAAGGTCACCGTCGCAGGCTTTTAGTGGTAATAGTCTGGTTTGTTGGCTAAGATATCCTGAATGGATTTCCGCATTTCATTTTAAGTGCTTTTATGACTGGAAAAACATGAATAAACATGAGAAAATGAGTTTGTCCTTCCAGAGTGTGAATGGTGAAGGTACAGTGGATGTGTTTAAGGGCAACTTGGAACTAATAAACTTTAGGGCCAAAATGTTGTACAGTTTTGAATGTTATATAGGATTTTTCAAACATTTGGAATTCTGTTATTTTATTTTTATTCATTTATTTTTTTTAAACCCAAGGAGGTCAGGCTTCACACTCAACCAAACACCACCCACACATCACACCCATGCACACTCATACTTAAAGGTTGTATAGAGGATTTTTCAAAGATGGAGAAATCCGGCGACTGTTTGTCCTTTTTCAAATGTTGCGTATGCGTGACCTCCCCACCCCCCGTTCTCCACAGCTCTCCACAGCAAAGCAGAAATGCCTCCTCCCGCCTCCGTACGCTTACCCTGCTTGTTCATAGCCGGTGCACCTTCAGAATCGCTGTTACTTCTGTAACTATACTGTACGTTTTCAAATGATGAGCAGAAGTTTCCCGTCCAGAGGTAATTTTGTGACCAATGCGTCAGTCTTTAGACCCTCTGCTTCAGTGCATGCCATCGCTGGAAGGAATTTCCAAGAATCACCTTAGTTTGGCTTCCCCCTTCTCTTCTTCTTTCAGTGACCTCAAAAACGGACTTTCTAACTGGTAGTGTATTCTTGTCTGCCATTGCAGTAAACTTTGTGTTAACTGCGAGGAAGCTACAGTTGTTAAAGATCCCATGCCATGGTACTTCTTGATGCTTTTATATGGCTCCTTAATGGTTCCCTAATACTGTAAATGAATCCTTCTTCAAAATCAACACTCAGTGCATGAGAAACAGAGATAAGATGAGAAAGAGTCATAAATATCTCTCTCAAACTCTTTATTCTGGGCGTTGTTGCTTGAATGCAAATGAGGAGAAAAGAGATGGCCTATAGTAGAGGGTGGGGGCGTGGCCAAACTCTCCGCTCAGAGCTCAGAGCCCACAGCTGATCCATTTCCTTGTTTTTGCACGGGGGGAGAGATTTGAAGCGTTCCATTGAAAAATAAACACATTTACACATAAAATAAAATTAAACCACTGCTGTTCAAAGGTCCAGAGGCTCAGATAAAGGACTTCCGAGCCTAGAAACACTCGGACGTGCCTCCAGGCAAATAAAAAAAACGCATTTCGCATTGCCTAGCGCATTCGCAGTCCAAACTCTCTGGGCGTGATTTACAGAGACGCTGAGTACAGACAGACGGGGGTGGAACTGCATTTGCATTTCTTTTTTCGATCTGACGTCAATAAGGTGCCTTGTTCAAAATTGCCCGTTTGAGCTCTGATTTTTTGTAACGCAGAAAAGGATCGCAAATGCTCAGTTTAGACATTTCACAACTTTTAACCATGGGGGGGGGCTAAACAGGGTAGGGGAGCTCACATTAACGTTCAAAAACCTCAGAAAGTGACAATTTCATGCCATGGGACCTTTAAAAGCCGTTAAGAACCGCTGCTCTGGTTGAGTAAACAGCGAACGTTAGTCAGCAAAGCTACAAACATAGTGAGTTTGACAACAGCCAATAGATAACGAGAAAGCCTCATTATCTATTGACTAATGTTTATCTGTCCCCACCATGTCCACAGTTGATGGATTTTCATTCTTTTATTCTTTTTTTTTTGATCATCAAAAATACAAGGCTGCTTCATCTCTATAATGCAATCACTGACAAAAAAAAGATAAGAACAGAAGTAATAATAATAATTATTATAATAATACATTAAAAACTAAAAGGGCATAAGCAAAACAAAGGGCTCAAACCATATTCAAATAAAGAACACAGGATATAAACAATAACAACAATGATTTATTATTACTATATTCCCAATAACCAATGAGCAAAAATTCCATTTCCTATGATGCTCCAGTGATTTGTTATTCGCCATGGCAATTCATTTTTGTAGATTGTACTGAGTGTGAATTGTGTTTTTAAAGTGCTCTAAACTTTGATATTGTTGCAGCCTTAAAAATAAAAATCTTCCCTAACAAAATAATTGTATTCAGAGAAGGTGTGAACTTCCCCTCAAAAATGCACAACATGATGCTTCTGGAGGAAATTTCAAAAGAAATTCCCATTGATAGTACCCAAGATCAAACAGAAACCCAAAACTTGGCAACATAAGGATAAAAATAAAAACAGGTGAAACAGTTCTTCCTCTTCCTCCTCACAGAACCTGCAGTAAGGGTTGTTTCCGATCTGCTATTTAAATAACGATTTTAAAAAACAGCATGAGCACTTCCTGTAATAGAGAGAGCGATATACTTTATTGATCCTGAGGGAAGTTTTGCTGCAGCAACATTTCCACTGCGCATCCCAGTGGCCTTTGTCTCTCAGTGAAAGATCTCAGTGCTCAGGGTTTAACAGGAGGAAGGACTCGAGGGTCTGCAGATCTTGTAAAAGAGCCAAAAGTGTCCCTCCTCTGTGTCCTGCAGCATCACAGCAGCCTCCAGGGGGAGCCATGTGGAAAGGTCTCAGTCCTCAGTCCTACTCCGCTCTGGTGTTTCGGTTGGTGATGAAATGGTTCATTCCGTCAAAGTATTTCCACTGGAAGATCTCTGAGTATTTCCCATGGAAGGTTTTCTGCCACATATGGTGTAAAAAGCATGAAGCATTACCATATGACATCACAAGGTGCAAGAAGCTGTTATTTGTTTGAGAACTCAGCCTAAATATACACAAATCTATGCATGCTTGTGATGAAGAAACAACATTATAACATAGATCAGAAAGGTGCGTATCATAGATCAGAAAGCAGCATAATATATCGGCACTTTAAAGGAAAAATAACGTTTTTTACAATCTGAGCCTTATTTCGGTAATAAAACAAGTTGTTTTACTCACCCATATCACTTTGGTGTCATATGGAGCTCTTCCAGAGATGTTTTAGATTAGCGTTAGGCTAACGCCGTTAGCCTAGCGCGACTTATAGCCATAGCTCGGGGCATTCCCCGAGCATGTAATATGCCCCGTGCGGGCTCCAAATAACACAAACTTTAGCACTTTTCAAATCATAGAAGCTCGATGTCTTTAGTCTACGATTTCGTTTGAATCAAAAGTGGCCTGTAATCCGAGATTTATTAAAGTTTACAGCTTTGCGTTCCATGTTTGGGTCCCGGGAGCTGAGAGCACAGTCCGCGCATGCGCACTGGCGTCCTCATCGTCCTGTAATCCGAGATTTAGCCATATTTTCGAATAGATGAGGACGCCAGTGCGCATGCGCAGAGTGTGCTCTCAGCTCCCGGGACCCAAACATGGAACGCAAAGCTGTAATCTTTAATAAATCTCGGATTACAGGCCACTTTTGATTCAAACGAAATCGTAGACTAAAGACATTGAGCTTCTATGATTTGAAAAGTGCTAAAGTTTGTGTTATTTGGAGCCCGCACGGGGCATATTACATGCTCGGGGAATGCCCCGAGCTATGGATATAAGTCGCGCTAGGCTAACGGCGTTAGCCTAACGCTAATCTAAAACATCTCCGGAAATGCTCCATATGACACCAAAGTGCTATGGGTGAGTAAAACAACTTGTTTTATTACCGAAATAAGGCTCAAATTGTAAAAAACTTTACTTTTCCTTTAACCTACGGAGCACACGCATCACTACACCTGATTTTCCAGTACGCACACACTCTCTGTGACTTCTGTACACATTTAGTCTGTCATTACTTAGACAGAGCATTTGTTACGTACATTTTCAAAAACAGACAACCACAGCTATGTTTAACCTGAATCCTCGTGCTCCTTCTGTGGGTGGAAAAAGTCAATCTTTTTCCAGCAGCAGTTACAGCAGTCTCATCGAGCCTTCTCCACTCTAAAGTGGAGAGCTGCAGTCACCTGTCTCTGTCCCAGCTGTGATCAAGGGCCATAAAGCAGAGGAAAGAACAAATCTTATGGTTTTGAATGTTGAAGGGCCCATATTACGCTATTTTCTGATCTATGTTATAATGTTTCCTTGACACAAACATACCAGGAGTTGCGTTTTTTCCGTTGACACAAACACACAAGCCTGCCTATTTTGTTCTTCTCTCAAACAGAAAACATTCTATTCTGCCTCGTGATGTCATATGGTAATACACTGTAATCATTTGGATATTTTAAGCCCTGGAATTGCTGATCTCTACCTAAGAAAAGGTAACTGTTAATTTGAAAATGACCACTTCATGACATAACAGCATTTTGTGATTTAAAATGTTTAAACTATTTAAAATGTGCAAATTCTAACACAATGATGGGGGTGTCATAGATTGGTCTACAGCCCATCAGTCCTGTGTCAGTAAAAGTATATGTTTTGGAGAAGAGTTCAGATTGCAGGATGAAATGTGACTATTTTTGGCATGTTAAGTGGAGTTTTTGAAAATAAAGAAGAAAGGAAGATAATATTTGAGAATATATTTTGAGATTTTTTTTTTCTATTATCCTTTATTTATCCCTGTAGGGAAATTGTCCTCTGCATTTCATCCATCCTTCAGGAGCTTTGGGCAGCACATGGGGCACCAGGGCGCCCCATCTCTATGATCTTGTTGCTTAGGATTGGTCAGGACAGACACGGGAAGAACATGCAAACTCCACACATGCAAAACTCCACACAGAAAGGCCTGGGCAACCAGGGATCATAGTCATAGTCATAGTTTGCTTTATTGTCGAAAAAAAATCATGTACATGTACATAGAATGAATTCGAAATTTCGTTTCCCCACTAACCAGGCAGGACAGTGATAGAGTGGGTAGGGGAGGGGCCGCCGACTGGGAGATGCAGAACAGAAAAGATGCAATACAAGTACAATCAGTGACAATTTAACAACATGTAATGACAGAAAAACAATTGGAGATATAACATAAGGTGATCTTTTTTGTTGGTTACATAAGGAAGGGGTCAGATTGGAAATCAATGAAGTTGATTGAACCGAGAGCAGAGATCCTGGAACCTTCTTGCTGTGAGGAGTGAGTGCCACTCAGCCTCACATCGCCCAGCCCTCATCAGAGGTAGGTAGAGGAGCCAAAAATTGTACTCATTACTTTAGAACAATCTTCTCAAATCTGCGAATACATTTCTCTGTATTTCTAATGCAAAGGGATATCGGTCTGGTCCTAACCTGGGAAATCCCAGGCCGCTATCATTCGTTCTGATTTGAAAGACAGCCTGGCAACCAGGCTAAGGCTCTGATTTTGGGAGCCAATCAGAGAGCGGGGAGGGGTGGAAACACAGTGACACGTACTACGCGACAAATGGAAACTTGTGGTTTGAACTGAGAACTGACATGATTGGCTATGGGCTACGTATACGCCAAATGATAGACATTCGTAACGCCCAATAAACGGCCGTTGGCAATCGTAAAGCACACCTCCGCTACGAGATATTTAGTAGGTGCTCCCAGACCATATATCACTTGTGATATGATCTGGTGTTTAAACAAGGTAAGTCTGGTCCCCATGTCTTCTGTCACATCTCGAGCCAGAACCAGAATCGGTCACCTCTCATTTACAGACAAAATGACCTTCTCACCTCAGATTAACAGAGATTGGTGCTTCGCTCATTGATTTAGCAGAAATCTGATGTGATTTCCCCCCCCCCCCTCACAAGCAGCCATATTTGTTTTGATGTGGACAGACCATGCATGTCCCTGTTTGGCTAATCCACCTGTCAATCACATCGATCTGAAAACAGTGTGATTCAGTGGTGACCAGATTCACATCTTCGTAAAGTATTGAAGAAGTGTGTATTCTGGACAAATACACTGTTGTGATCCAAGAAATGACACAAGTAAGAGTTAAAAAGTATTTGGGAAAAGTAAAACTCAGGTAAGAGTAACTGTCTAATTCAGGGGTCGGCAACCCGCGGCTCCGGAGCCGCATACGGCTCTTTGATCCCTCTGATGCGGCTCAGTACAGTGGTCCCTCATTTATTGTGAGGGTTACGTTGTAGAATTAACCCACGATAGGCAAAATCCGTGAAGTAGTCAGCTTTATATTGCGTGTATAAATATGCGTGTATTTCACAGTTCCTCTGACCAAGGCGCCGCTGCGCTGTTGCGGGTTTTGTTGGACTTGCAAAGATACACAGCACTGCAGAGCAGTGACGGGCTGGGATCATCGGCCCTGGCATTTTACACCTTCAAGCTCAGCTCTGCACCGTGCGCTGAGTCTGCTGAGTCTGTCCCTGGTCTTCACATCCTTCCTCATGCTCCAGAGAAGGACCCAATAGGGCTGAAAGCGGAGCCTGGTGCGGCTGGACTGCTTCTCATTCAAACACAGAAGTAGTGAGGACGCATCCGTGCGCTCTTAGGACTGGTTCCGCCGCCTGGAATCCAGGTTCCACCAGTTCGTTCTGCAGAAACACTGTCGCTACTTCCCGATGCTCACTGACCACTCGGAGAAGTGTGCGCGCGGACATGAGACGCTCGGCCCTTCTGCATGTGCCGAAATGCCAGACCGCTCAGTCCTCACTGCTTCAGAGTCACACTGCTCGTGATCGAACATTTAAATAAATTT
The DNA here is from genome assembly GCA_036785185.1 of Paratrypauchen microcephalus. Taxonomy (NCBI): domain Eukaryota; kingdom Metazoa; phylum Chordata; class Actinopteri; order Gobiiformes; family Gobiidae; genus Paratrypauchen; species Paratrypauchen microcephalus. Next base: position 2,104,283 of record JAVJIX010000096.1, read on the forward strand.
GGCAAACTGACCGCATTCTGTACAGGAGACACGGAGGAGAATGACTGACAAAGACAAAGGTCTACAGTCCCTTAGCCAATCAGGATGCAGAACACAATGCGTATTGATACACTATAAAAAAAAATCTGCAAAACAGCAAGGGACCACTGTATTTAATTCAAATGTATTTTATTTTAGTTCATTCATTTTCAAAATGTAATTCTATGGCACAAAGGTTAAAAAAAAACGTTATATGCAGTGTTATTTCATTTTAAATTTCAAAAGAGTTTTGTGGCTCCCAGTGTTTTCTTTACGGTGTGAAATGGGGCCAAATGGCTCTTTGAGTGGTAAAGGTTGCCGACCCCTGGTCTAATTAGGACAGAACAAGAAATAATGCACAAAATCTGGTATTTCATGTTCTAATCATTTCATATTGTCAGCATGAAGCTTTTTTTTCACTTGTAGAGTTACTCAGAGTAGAAAGATGAACCAAAAAATGTTACCTCTATTAAAATAGTCAAATTACAAAAAAAATTAGGAGTTAAAGTACGCTGCTAGGAAAGTACAATTTCTTAAAGATCCCATGACATGGTACTTCTTGATGCTTTTATATGGCTCCTTAATGGTTCCCTAATACTGTAAATGAATCCTTCTTCAAAATCAACACTCAGTGCATGAGAAACAGAGATAAGATGAGAAAGAGTCATAAATATCTCTCTCAAACTCTTTATTCTGGGCGTTGTTGCTTGAATGCAAATGAGGAGAAAAGAGCTGGCCTATAGTAGAGGGTGGGGGCGTGGCCAAACTCTCCGCTCTCCGCTGTCAGCTCTCAGCTGATCCATTTCCGTGTTTTTGCATGGGGGGAGAGATTTGAAGCGTTCCATTGAAAAATAAACACATTTCCACAGAAAATAAAATTAAACCACTGCTGTTCAAAGGTCCAGAGGCTCAGATAAAGGACTTCCGAGCCTAGAAACACTCGGACGTGCCTCCAGGCAAATAAAAAAACGCATTTCGCATTGCCTAGCGCATTCGCAGTCCAAACTCTCTGGGCGTGATTTACAGAGACGCTGAGTTCAGACAGACGGGGGTGGAACTGCATTTGCATTTCTTTTTTCGATCTGACGTCAATAAGGTGCCTTGTTCAAAATCGCCCGTTTGAGCTCCGATTTTTTGTAACGCAGAAAAGGATCGCAAATGCTCAGTTTAGACATTTCACAACTTTTAACCATGGGGGGCCCTAAACAGGGTAGGGGAGCTCACATTAACGTTCAAAAACCTCAGAAAGTGAAAACTTCATGCCATGGGACCTTTAACAAAGCAAGCAAACCCAAATATAACGGAGTAAATGTAACTGAGTACTGGTCGTGTGTGTGTGTGTGTGTGTGTGTGTGTGTGTGTGTGTGTGTGTGTGTGTGTGTGTGTGTGTGTGTGTGTGTGTGTGTGTGTGTGTGTGTGTGTGTGTGTGTGTGTGTGTGTGTGTGTGTGTGTGTGCTCAGATGAAGTGCTCCTGACACGCTCCATTACACTGGCGCTCGTAAATCATGTCTTTAGAGGCCATCTCATTCATTGTCCATTTCCTTTGCTCTCACACTATGTCTGTACCGAGCTATCATGCCAGACACATTACTGTATAAATAACACGCTTTCTGATGGGAGAAACAGACCGTCATAAAGGCACACCGTGTAACATTTCTGATGGAATGTCTGTCACCTATTTAAAGGGCCCTTAATACATGGTTATTTTTTTTAATTTTATAATGTTGTTTCTTCATCACAAAACATATCTGGAGTTGTGTTTTGTTTCATTCACACGTGTTTTATAGACATATCGTGCATATTCTTCTCTCAGACTGAAAACACACTGTTCCACCTTGTGATGTGATGTGGTAATACAGGAACTGCTCCGCTGGATAATTTCAGTCCTGGAATTTGCTAATCTCTACTGAACAAAAGGTAGAAGGTAGCTGTTCATTTGAAAATGACCGCTTCATGACATCACAAGGTGGAACAAAGCATTTTGAGTTTTGGAGACATAGACAGATTAATCATAGAGGATTACTCGAACATGTGTCTTCTTCTCCTTTCGGCTTGTCCCTTTTTCAGGGGTTGCCACAGCGAATCAACTTTTTCCATCTCGCCCTGTTTTCTGTATCTTCTACTCTGGCTCCAACTACCTCCATGTCCTCCCTCACTGCATCCATAAATCTCCTCTTTGGTCTTCCTCTTTGTCTCCTACCTGGTAGCTCCATCTCTAACATTCTTCTACCAATATATCCACTGTCCCTCCTCTGAACATGTCCAAACCATCTCAATCTGGCTTCTCGAGCTTTTTCTCCAAACCTTCCTGTCTGTGTTGTCCCTCTGATGACCTCATTCCTGATCCTGTCCATCCTTGTCACTCCTAAACAGAATCTGAGCATCTTTAACTCTGCTATCTCCAGCTCTGCCTCCTGTCTTCTGCCTATTGCAAGTGTTTCTAATCCATACATCATGGCTGGTCTCACAACTGTCCTGTAAACCTTTCCCTTCACCCTAGCTGGCACTCTTCTATCGCAGATCACTCCTGACACTTTTCTCCAGCTGTTCCATCCTTCACTCTATTCTTCACCTCTCTTCCACAGTCTCCACTGCTCTGAACAGATGATCCTAAGTATCTAAAATCCTCCACCTTCACCACCTCTGCTCCTTGTAACTTCACTGTTCCACTGTTCTCCATTTACATCATTTACACACATGTACTCTGTCTTGCTACGACTGACCTTCATCCCTCTTCTCTCTAATGCGAACCTCCACCTCTCTAGATTTTCTTCTAGTTGCTGCCTACTCTCACTGCAGATCACAATGTCATCTGCAAACATCATAGTCCATGGCGACTCCTGTCTGACCTCATCTGTTAATCTGTCCATCACCAAAGCAAACAAGAAGGGGCTTACTCGAACAAAACAACTCAGGCCTTTAAAGATCCAGTCCAGCTTCCTTGCATGTTATTAAAATTCTTCACCACACTCATTCTGATGATTTGAATGTTTGAAATGCCTTCACTTTGGAAAAAACATTATTGTTTTAGCCTCATTTAAACTGCTGTAATCTGAAGTGCACCCTGCCAGCAATTGTTGTGTTTTTCACGCTTGGAATTCACAAATGAAATGTGCAGGTTTTCCATATTTTTTCAGCTCTAAATGAGAAATACCAAATGTAACATGTCAAAAACTTGAAAACCCAAAACAATGTGGAGTATAAAACAACTTTCCAAAGTTACACAACAAAACTTTCACTTTCAAACACATGAGCGCTGCACTTTATTTCTAAACACCGACACATAGCAACTTCCCATCACACTAAACATTGTATTTCTGTCATACGCCTTGAAGAAAATGAAATGTACCCGCTCCCTGGCACCCTGACGGAGGAGCGGCTGACAGCTCTAGCGTAAAAGTGGGTGCCATTATGTTCGGTTTCAGATAGCACCCAGCAGACAAAGTTCTCCCTTTATGAAAATGTCAGGTGCAGATGACACCTTCACCTGCTGCGTGTCACCCCAGAGAGACAGGGGTTTAAAAGTGGATTTGTGAGGGATCAGATGGGAAGGGTGCGTGGAACATGTACGCGCCTACACAACACTAAGATATTTGAAAATGGTTGACGACCGGTTGAAGCGTAGATTTGTGCATTTGCTCTTTCTTTCTTATGAGTTATATGACGTTTTGCAGGTTTGTGATGCTCTGTCAAAGAGGCCTGAAGCAAACTGAGCAAAAAACAACAGAAGCTAAGAGCAGGCTTTGTTAACTAAGTGCTGATCATTTGGATTTAAAAGTTAGGCAAGATTGATTGTGAGATTTAAGCCATGTTATTATGTTGTCACCTCCTCAAAAGTCTACCAGGAGCTGTGTTTTGTTTCATTCACACATGTTTGAGTAATCCTTTATTATTAGTATGTCTATCATGAAGAGGTATTTTTCAAGATAACAGCGACTTTTATCTTTTGTTCAGCAGAGCTTGACAATTCCAGAACTGAAATTATCCACATGATTATAGTGAAGGTGAGAAACACAGTGGAGCACTTCTTGTATTACCATACGGCATTACAAGGTGGAGCCTGGAATGCAGCCTAAATCTGCAGGGTTTGTGTCTTAAACATGTGTGAATGAAACAAAACACAACTCCAGGTCTGTTTGTGATGAGAAAACAACATTATGACAGAAAATAGTGTAATATGGGTCCGTTAAAGGTGCACTGTGTAACTTTTCTGGTAGAAGGTCCACCACTTCGACTCCATTTTTCAGCTTTTCAGCATGGCATTTAATGTACCTATCTCCATGGAGACAAGCAGGCTTATCTTATCTTATATGACCAGGCCAAGTTACAGGTCAGATCTGTGAAGGCTCACGGTAATAACACGTTTTTGTGGTAGTTTTGAGAAATAAAAACACCTGCAATTGAATAAATACAAGATACAGTGGTACCTCCCCTTACGAAAGACCCAACAAATGAAAATTCCAAGTTACGAAACGCCTTCACGTTAAATTTTGGTCTCTAGATACGAAAGAAACTTCAAGTTACGAAACGCGAAATCTCAAAAATTCAAATAATGCGCACTCAGCCACACACATTATACGCTTTTCTCAGACTGGATTTAAACTTTTCTCACATTTGTCTCTCGTTTAAACACTCAAACTTTCATAGATTTTCAACAAAATGTATTAATAGTGAAGCGTGGGGGGAAGGAGGAGGGCGGTGTGTGTGTGCACGGACACGTGTGTGATAGCGCAGCATGACCCGGCGCGGGGCTGCGAGCACGAGACCCGTGCCTCCTCTAAACCAGGTATAAACCAGGATTAAACCACCGCGGCTCTTGCATGCGTTCGTTCATGAGCTCGGACTGCGTGAGGGGAGGCACATCTCCCCTCCTTGCTGCTCGCCTCAGCCGTGACTCGTGAGGTACACCGGCAGAGCTAGCACGAAACCAGGAAATAGACCCGCACGCAGCGCTTTAATCTACCTGGTCCAGTCCTGGTTTAGTCCAGGTTTAGTCCTGGTCCAGTCCAGGTTTAGACCTTGGTCTAGACCTGGTTTATTCCACGTTTAGTCCTGGGTCTACAGTCTCTTAGCCAATCAGGACGCAGAACACAGTCTTACAGTACAAAAAAAAGTTACACTATTTTTTAAAAAAACGAATCAGGCTTTTTCCATTGAAATAGCTACTCAAATTACGAAAAATTCACGTTACGAAACCACTTCTGGAATGAATTAATTTCGTAAGGTGAGGTACCACTGTACTGTATTTGTTAAATTAGCCTTAGACTTAGACAAACTTTATTGAACCACAAGGGAAATGATGTGGGTACAGTAGCTCCCTCATCAAATATAATATATAACAGTGGAACAAAAAATAGATGGAATAGCAAAAAAAAGAGCAAGAGACCTGTGTCAAATGAGACATAATTATAAAAATAAAAAAGATAATAAATGTATATGTACAATCTGAATAAAATGGAAAGTAATAAATATAAAATACAAATATAAATGCCATACTGTGGAACATTCCATGTAAAACACCCTTATGGTACTGAATGGGTATGCTAAAGTGATAGTTTCATAGTAATTTCATCGTAGTTAGCTCCTACCTGCCGAGTGCAGAGAGATCTGGGCGGCAGTCGAAGGTGGGGGCCTCGACGGCCGGATCTCCAGACATGGAGACCAGCTCTGGGGACACGGAATGTCACCTCGCTGGGGGGGAAGGAGCCTGAGCTCCGGAGGTTGGACACTCCAGTGTCCGCAGACACTGGGGACGAGGTGGGGTTAAGTGTCTTGCCCAAGGACACAACAGCATCACAATCATCTGTGGGAGCTGGGATCACACGTGGTCAACCCGTCAAGAGCGGGATTTTGCCAACTTAAAACTGCAAATAATGCGCAAAGAGGAGATAAAATAACGTCTCATTTCGTTTTCGTCAACATCAGTGTTGACAAAAGGACTCGTTAGTCTCTTTATGACAAAGTTTTCTGCAAAGACAGCCGGCGCTTCTGAGGGGAAAAATGGTGGCCGTTTCTTTTCCAAAGCCAAACCCAAGGAAAACCCCTGATAAACTCCTCCGGTTCCCCCGCTGCAGCAGATCCCAACGGCAGATTATTCCAAATGAGCATGCGCAGATTAGTTGTCCTGGCCCAAACTACCGTCCACTTGAATTTGTATATCATATCAACTCAAAATATGAATTAAGATCAACTTTTTAACATAAACTCATTTGAGACAGTGTACGATGCAACTGGCAGTTTTATTGTCTATGAACGCTAAAATCCTAGTAATCTGAACAAATTCAAGTTGTCATTTTTACAGTGGGAGAAGGGATAGCGGGAATGAGACTGAGCAAGAGAGAGAGAGAAAGAGAGGGGGTGAAGAGAATGAGAGGGATAGAGAGATGGGAGAGAGCAAAAGAGAGTGTGATAAAGTATTTAGAGAATGAGAGGGAGAGAGAGGGAGACTTTCCAAGGCATTTATTGCATTTCATATTCATTCTAATCACACAAAATTACATCTTAAAAATATAAAAAAGGAGCAAACTGCCGTCTCTCACTTCACACAAAACCCCTCCCATCGCCCACACCCCCTCACAGTCCTCCAGTGCCCCCACCAGGTGGCTCTACACAAAGTCTACTCTGAGCCAGAACCCCACCAGGCTCCTGCACAGCCGCTCACTGTCTGTGCACCTGGAACCACACATCTGGTTCTTCCAGGAGAGACAGATGCTCAGCTTGGCCTGGCCCCGGTGGAAGTTCACCAGTGTCCCTGCTCTGCGCTGGGCCTAACCCCTCCGCCCAGGACAGAACAGTCACAAGTGTTGCGGTGTTTCCTCCTCTGGACAGTAGGGAGCAGTGACGGTCAGATCTCAAGTCAAAATGGGCCACAAGTCTGTTTGTGGCCACAGCCCGGTGGACCACCCTCCACTGGAGATCACCATTGCTGGGAAGTTAGCTCAAAGTTCAGTTCACAAATTTCAAAATGAACTAGAAATGATTTTACCAGTATTAACCAAACTATGTGTTGAATCCTTATCCAACCAGGGTTTACATTAGCATTTGGGAACAACATTTCCTCTTTGTTGCTGTCCGTTCAGTCCACACTATTAGCAGCTGCAGCTTTCACCCCTACAGTATATTCTCAAAAAAACAAGGGAAAACTTGCTACTTGGACTTAATTATGAAAGAAAAACAGGACAGTGGCATACAGAACATTCTTCTAACACAACTGGAGGTTTGAACCAGGCAGACATAGGAAATAAGGTTGAGCTTGAAAGTGCAATATTAAAAGTGCAACACATTATTGGCCATATTAACTTAAATTTCAAAATATCAAAAGTTTGCACATAAATGTGAAGTCACTCCCTTCCTCACCAACCTTGTCATAGAGCTCTTTTAAATGTTCATATGATGAATCCTTGCTCCTACCTGCTACAGTCGCCTCCATGTTGCTTTTTTGTTTTGTCTTGTTTTGATGATGCATGCGGTGCGGTGATGCCACGCTTGTGGCTAGTGATGTTGCCACATTGAATGTTTTTTCCACTAAATAAGGGCCCTTTATAGTGTGTTTTGCCGGGTTTTCACTTGGAACACTACAAAAATCTGGCACCCTACTGAACAAAGTTAAAAAGATAGTGCATGCCATTCACATACACCAGAATGAACGCGTTCACAGTTCGTTCATCAGGCAGTAATACAGTGCGTTCAGTTCATGTTTGCCCAAAATATGAATGTTCAGGAACAACACTGGAAATCAACACAGTGTTTCTCTATGGGGTGGTACAGGCTCTTTCCCTCCAGCAAGCTCGCGGGAAAGAGCCCAGGGCCAACACATCCAACCACCTGGACTCTGGGACACGTGCTGGATGTGTGGAGGACTTTAACAGTCTTCGACACAGTGATGAGTTCGGTTAAATCCAGAGTGAAGAAGGCCTCCAGAGGACCCCAGGCCCAGAACTTCTCTGAAACCCAACTGCAAACCCTGTTTCCCCTCCTCCAAGAGCCTCTCCAGCACCCTATGAGACTTGATGCCAGCCACTTCACAGAGCAGGACAGGTGCTGTCCCTGTCCACAGCTGCCTCTACCCATACAGAAAGCACTGTATGGTCTGCAGACAGAGGGCCACCACCCGGATAGCAGCGTCCACAAGCCCTTGTCCTCCTTCTGATGTGGGGTGCTATAACACACCCCAACAGGGGTCTCCCAAGGTAGTGTTTTAAGTCCAATTTTATTTAGTGTATAATCAAAGCTTTTCCAGAAATGTGTCCAAATTTCAATGTCCAGCTGTTTGCTGATGATGCAGTAATCTTTACACATGCCAGAACTGCACAAGAAGCTTCAGAAACGTTCACATCAACCATGACTCCTGTCCAAAAGTGGGTCAAGAACTCATGTTTACAACTCAATATAAAGAAAGCTGTCTGCATGATGTTCAGTAAAAAAAACAGAGCTACAGTGGTTCAATGTCTTTCTAGACAGAGTGGAACTCTTGTCTTGTCAAAGAGTTTAAATACCTGGGACTGACGCTGGACCTGACATTGACATTTAAGAAACACATTAAGTGCCTCACAAAAACTGTTAATTTTAACTTAGTGAATTTTAGACAGGCAAGATGCTTTATGACTCTAAATGTGGCACGAATGTTTTTACACTCCATGATTCTGTCTCATATAGAGTACTGCAGAACCACATGGCACAACACTCAAACCAGTTGAATCATTCTTTAAAAAAGCTGTGAAAATATTGGACAAGAAACCATTGTCAGTTCACCACTGCACTGTTTTAGACAAGTACAGCTTGCTTCATTTTAATAATTTTGTTCATTTTAAATATGGTTGTTTTATATATAGAATTTTGCATGGACTCCTCCTCCGCTACAGGATTGTATTAAAACAAAGACTGTCAGTGGGATGGGAACTAGGGCCATGGCCTGGGGGAACTGTGAGGTCCCACACAGGCACACTACGTTTGGACAAACTGTGCTCTCAGTCAGAGGCACTAAGTTCTGGAACACACTCCCATTATCAGTAAAAGAGACTCCAACACTGGCCACTTTAAAATCATAGTTGAAACAGTGGCTTAAGGAAAACCAGATTTGTGGACACTTTTAATGTTTTAATGTATAACTGCTGCTATTGTCATTGTTTTTTATTGTTTTAAATAAAGAATAAAGAATAAAATAATAAAATAGCTCTCAGCCAGTGGAATCCCCCACCAGATGCTCAGAATGTTTACCACCCGTATGTCAGGATACTGCAGCGTGGTGAGGCGGTGTTACAGGGTGGAGGCAGCCAGGTTATCCACCACCAGAGTCCCCCCTCTATAAGACAGGTGGGGACTGGCACTCACTTTTTCACCAAGACCTTCCGAGTTCCTCGCCTGAAAAGGAAAGACAGAGGATGTGAGAGAAAGGGGGAAAAGAGAAGGAGAAAGTAAAAGAGAAGGGAAGAGACACAGGAATAGAGGGAAGGAGAGAGAGGGAGAGTGATGAAGAGATCAAGTGTAAAGGTCAGGGCTCTTCTCATGTCTGTCTCTTCAGTCTGCAGAGACTGAGCTGGAAGCAACAGAGACAAACCGAATAAAGACAAATGTACTCCAAGTTATAGCTACTACTACCTCTGTTACTGTTACTACAGCTGCTGCTGCAACATTACTACTCCTACTACTACTACTTCTACTACTACTGCTGCTGCTGCTGCTGCTACTACTACTACTACTACACTCTGAGGGTTAGTCTGACTGAGAAGAACAAAGACGAACGTACTGGAAGATATAACCACTACTGCTAGTATTACTGCTACGGCAACTACTACTATTGCTACTATTACTACTACTACTACTACTATGACACTCTGAGGGTTAGTCTGACTGAGATGAATGCACTGATACTACTACTACTGCTGTTGCTGCTGCTATTACTACTACGACTACTACACTCAACAAAAATATAAACGCAACACTTTTGTTTTTGCTCCCATTTTTCTGAGATGGACCCAAAGATCCAAAATTCACTCCAGATACACAACACTACCATTTCTTTCAAACATTGTTCACAAATCTGTCCAAATGTGTGACAGCGAGCACCTCTGCCCCGCCGAGACAATCCACCCCACCTCACAGGTGCGCCACATCAAGATGCCGATCCGACATCATGACCAGAGCACAGGTGCACCCCAGACTGCCCACAATAAAAGGCCACCCCGAAATGTGCATTTTTTTGCTTTATTGGGGGTCTGGGGACTCAGAACCAGTCAGTATCTGGTGTGACCACCATTTGCCTCATGCAGTGCAACACATCTTCTTCACATAGAGTTTATCAGATTGTCAGTTGTGGCCTGTGGAATGTTGGTCCACTCCTCTTCAATGGCTGTTATGGACGAAGAACACAGGTGCATTTTATTGATGGCATTTTGAATGCACAGAGATACCGTGATGAGATCCTGAGGCCCATTGTTGTGCCATACATCCATGAACATCACCTCATGTTTCAGCAAGATAATGCACGGCCCCATGTTGCAAGGATCTGTACACAATTCTTGGAAGCTGAAAATGTCCCAGTTCTTGCATGGCCAGCATACTCACCGGACATGTCACCCATTGAGCATGTTTGGGATGTGCTTGACCGGCGTATACGACAGCGTGTACCAGCTCCCACTAATATCCAGCAACTTCACACAGCCTTTGAAGAGGAGTGGACCAACATTAGATACAGATACTGACTGGTTCTGAGTCCCCAGACCCCCAATAAAGCAAAAAAAATGCACATTTCGGGGTGTCCTTTTATTGTGGGCAGTCTGGGGCGCACCTGTGCACTGGTCATGATGTCGGATCCGCATCTTGATGTGAACAATGTTTGAGAGAAATGGTAGTGTTGTGTATCTGGAGTGAATTTTGGATCTTTGGGTCCATCTCAGGAAAAATGGGAGGAAAAACAAAAGTGTTGCATTTATATTTTTGTTGAGTATACTTCTACTACAATACTACTACTACTACTACTACTGAAACAATCTGGGGAGTAGCCTGACTCAGGAGAACAAAGATATATGTACTGAAAGGTATAGCTACTATTGCTACTATTACTGCTACAACTACTGCTGCTGCTACTTATCTAAATTCATAGGAATACATTGTGGTATTTGATAACACAATTTAGGCTTCAAACTGTGCAATATTAGAAAAAATAGAAAATAGAAGCTTGCTATCGTGATGTGATGACATTTATGCCGATATCAGCTTCCCTTGGACACTGCAGTTTTCAAACTTGGACTAGTTTCTTTTATTGAGACGTTTGAGATGAATGTTACAATTTAAAATGTCCAAATTCTAAGATAATGATGCACAGGTGTCATAGACGATAACTATAGAGCAGACACAAGCACAGTAGATCTTCTTTTTTGATTTATAGAGCTTGTCTTAAGCTTTTATTTGATACATCACTCAACCTGCTACACTTTTTAACCCCTAAATAATTAATACAATAAATGAACACTGAACTTTTAAAACTTGGCCTTTTACTGTTTACTGCGCAGACATCTCTCTAATTTAGCCTGACCCACACACGAAGCACCTTTAAGGTCACGGGCCTCACTTCTTCACGTTGGGGTTGGTATTTCGGAAGCAAAGAGCAAATTCTTGAAGTGTGCACACAAGTCGGAGCGCACCAGCCAAATGTCAGGAGATTTTCAAAAGTTCACAGTCTCCAAACGGAAAACCTGCGACTGTTAAAGGTGCCCGATCATTCCAAATTTGGATCTGACCGATTTCAATACCGCAATGATTTTAGAAAATGGACTATAATTTTCAACACAAAATATTACGTCGAATTTACTGTATTTGTATTTAGCTTCATTCATGCGTTTTTTTCAGTATTCCTCTGTAAGAATCAGATTTTTTTAAAGTCCAGAATTGTCTCAGGTCCAAACCTGTGCAGTTTTTAAAGGTGCACTATTTAACTTGTGGTGGAGGGTCTGCTTACATGTTTGTCTCCATGACGATGTAATGTTTGGCTTGGAATGTATCAGTATGGTATTAAACTTAACTATCTCTATGGAAACAAGCAGGAGATACAACCAGACCAATACATAATGCAATTTTAATTTCATAAATCATTTCTTTTCAGATTTCTTTTCAAGTGAGATAACATCTAAACTCTACCCACAACCAAATATCAAGCAGCTTCTAACTTTGGCAGTACGTGGAGAACTTGAGAAGAGAGTGAGAGGCGAGGAGGCACAGGGTCTGGGGGTATAAGAAACTGTGATTAGTCTAGCGTCTATCTGCTACTATCTAACTATCCCATTCTTAAAAAACCTGGCCTTGACATCCCAGCTAACTACAGAACCATCTCAAACCTCCCATTTCTCTCCAAACTCATAGAACGTACCTTCGCCAGTCAACTTAAATCCCACCTCTCAACCAATAACCTGTTTGAATGCTTCCAGTCTGGTTTCCTCTCCCACCACAGCACTGAAACAGCCCTCCTCCGAGTCACTAACTACCTCATCCGACTCTCGCAACCTCAACATCCTCATCCTCCTGGACTTCACCGCTGCTTTTGACACCATTAACCACTCCATCCTTCTCTCCCACCTGCAGACCACTTTCAACATCACCGACACAGCCCTCTCCTGGTTCACCTCCTACCTCACTGACAGGCATCAATTCATTCACATCAACCACATCACCCTTCGCTCCACTCACTCAAGGTGTCCCCCAACGTTCAGTTCTCGGCCCCCTCCTCTTCATCCACTACATTCTCCCCCTTGGTCACATAATCCGCCGCCACGGCCTTCAATTCCACTGTTTTGCAGATGACATCCAACTTTACCTGTCCACCAAATCCATAACCCCAGTCACACACTCCACCCTCACGAACTGCATCTCTGGAATAAAATCCTGACTCAAATCAAATTTCCTTCAACTCAACTATGACAAAACAGAAATAATCATCATTGGCCTCAAAACAGTCACAAAAACCCATAATAACCTCACCCCCTCCAGCGACGGCTCCTCAGTCTCGTCCTCCTCCCACCTCCGTAATCTCGGCATCATCTTTGATCAGACACTCTCCTATGACCATCACATCAGACATATCACCAAAACCGCCTTCTATCACCATCGCAACATTGCTCGCCGCCGCCCATCCCTCTCCCCTCAGTCTGCTGAAACCTTCATCCATGTCTTCATCATCTCCCGCCTCGACTACTGCAATAGCCTGCTCTTTGTTGTTGTTTTCTTGTGCGCTGAGAATGTGTGAGCAGTGCGCAACTGCACAGGCGCGCAGCTTAGGTGCCAGTCTTTTTGCTCTCGTATGAAAGCAAAGCGCCACATTGACTACATTCAGCGAAGCCAACGCAAGTTTCTGTAGCATTTTCAACAATCAATTTGAAGCTTTTCCACACCTCACTCTTACCGGTGCGTGTTTGTCTTTTCAGTTCTCCTGTCTTTAGTTTATCCTTCACTTCTTGCTCCTCCATATTGGGGATACCAGGTCAAAATAGATGCGGACTTGCGGAGGGGAAGATTATTAAGAGCGGCTCCTGTTTAATAGTTAAATAGCAATTACATTACAGCGCCTTCTCTGTTTTATCCAAATTATTTATTTTAAAACAAATATTCCTTAGTTTAGTATCCACACATCGTTTTATTATACATTTTTATAAACATATATTTATTTTTTAAAAAGTCAGCGAGAGAGAAGCCCGGCCCGAGCCCGACCCGAAGCAATGATTGACATTTTAGGCCCGAGCCCGACCCGAATTTCGGGTCGGGTCAGGTCGGGCTCGGGCTCGGGCTTAAGATCTTACCTCTACTCTACGGTTCACCCTCCAAACTCCTCAATAGACTCCAGTACGTCCACAACTCACTCGCACTTCCTCCCGTGAACACATCTTCCCTGTCCTCAAAGACCTCCACTGGCTCCCCATCTCTCAGCGCATCCAATTCAGACTCCTCAACATTGTGTATAAGTTCCACCATAACCTGGCCCCCACCTACCTCTCTGAGCTCCTCCACCGCCACACCCCCACCCGTACCCTCCGATCAGCTGACGCCCACCTCCTGTCTCCCCCCACCAGGACTAAACCAACTAAATCGTGGCCATACCTGCTTGCCAAAGCCTGATCCCGTCAGATCTCAGAAGCTAAGCAAGGCAGGTTAGTACTTGGATGAGAGACCACTGAGAATTCCAGTTGCCACAGGGGGGCGCTAGTTGCAAAAAACTGTTGTTGTGTCCTTAGGCAAGACACTTCACCCACGCACACAATAAAGTGGTGTGTGCGTGAGTGTTGGAGGTAGTCGGATGTGCTGATGGCACAGATTGGCAGCCTCGCTTCCGTCAGTCTGCCCCAGGGCAGCTGTGGCTACAGAGAGTAGCTTACCACCACCAAGTGTGGAGTGACTGAACAATGAACTGTAAACGCACTTTGGGTGTCATGAAACGTGCTATATAAATGCTATGAATTATTATTATTATTATTATTATTATTATTATTATTATTATTATTATTATTATTATTAATAATAATAATAATAAACACACGACCTGGTGGTACAGGGCCTTCTCTGCTGCTGCCCCTACCCCTCTGGAACTCCCTGCCCAAACACATCAGAGACTCCTCTACACTCCCCATCTTTAAATAGCCCTAAAAACTCACCTGTTCAAAACTGCCTTTAAATAACTGCATCTCCTGTTTATTATTAGCGTAGGGGTGTCCAAAAGTATGGCCTGGGACCAAATGCTGCCCTCTGAGCAATTTTTTTGACCCCTGTGCTGCATTGGACCAAATAATTATACAGTAAGTAGACCTTTTTACTACAAACGGATGCAAATTAAGTTATTCTCCCACTATAAATTCAATGACATCACATTGGACTTAGATTAATGTTCCAAGCCTTACTGACGACACAGTGGCTCTGTAATATCTCTGGTGAATGCCCCAATCTGAACTACTAACTGTAATAAACAAATGCCTGTGTCCCCCCGAACAGGTTTAGTTATGTGGCTCTGTTATGTGTGATGTCACATGACACTTGAAATTGAAGAAGAAGAAGTGACTTTATTGATCTCACACTGGAGAAATTCTTCTCTGCATTTTAACCCATCCTATATATATATATACATATATTAGGAGCAGTGGGCAGCACACATTAGGGCGCCCGGGGACCATCTCCATGTTCTTCTTGCTTCGGCTTGGTCAGGACCTAAGCTGGAGGATTTACCTATGGTGCATGTTTTGGGTTGGTGGGGGAAACCGGAGTGCCCGGAGGAAACCCACCCAGACACGGGGAGAACATGCAAACTCCACACAGAAAGGCTCGGGCGACCCGGGGATCGAACCCAGACCATGCATGCAAACTCCACACAGAACGCTCACAGAAAGGCCCGCGCGACCCGGGGATCGAACCCGGAACCTTCTTGCTGTGAAGCAAGAGCGCTAACCACTCAGCTACCGTGCCGCCATTGGGGGCAATTTGTGGACTTTTCGAAACAAAAACCTGCAAATTTTGTATTTAGTTTCATTTGACATCTTTCTGCCATCAAATCACATTCATTAAAACAGAAAAGTGTGGGACAGGTCTTATTGCTTTCAGATGTTTTAGATGACATCACAGCATTAGGTCAATATTATTTAATACAGATGGGGGCTGCTAAAATCAGTATTGTTCAACTTCACATTTTTGTTGTAATATAGCATGGTCTTGGGTCTCGTCAACAATAGAAATGATCAGGTTCCATATTTGAAAGCTTCATGGCAAAGTACAATGTAATTAATATGAAAAACTGGCTCTTGCCCCCCTCTGGTAGTATGACATCATCACATTCCAGAATCTGAAAACCACCAATTGTGATGTGACACTCACACAAGGACCAGAGAACACACAAGACCAAGTGTTCAACCACGAGATCATGAGCGACAACTATTCATTCAGGGAATAGTCTTCTGTTGCTCCCGTGGTCTGACCTCCTCATTACTTTAATTATACAGAATACTCACGGTCACCAGACCAGAGATGCACCAGTCTGCTGCAGTCGGACCCCGGGGTCACATGTCGGGGTCCATTCCTAATTAGCTAAAATGGGCTTTATCTCCTCTAGATGAATTTAAAATCCCTCAGTTGTCCAGATAGAATCCTTTGCAAAGGAGAAATAAAATTTGTCAACTGCACAAACATTTATTTTGGTCAAATACATTTTGCAGCTCACCCAAGCTGCTTCTTCAGTTCTGGTCAGATGCTGGTGGACACTGCCTTATATCTGCCTGAAGGGAGGAGCTAACTACAATGAAACTACTCTGAAACTAAAGCACCTAGTTGTTTACATTTAATGTTTGTTACCTAAATCTATTAAACTGCAATGAAGCCATATAATACTATCACTATTGTTTTCTTTGTTTTAATTTAGGTCTGAGGATGGAGGATATCTACAAACAGAGAGGGCTTTCTGCACATGGTGTTCTTTCTCCTTTCCCTCTGTGCCTGTATCCTGTGTTGGAAGAGCTTGGGCCCTGTGTTGTAATGTATGAATAATTCCAAGTTTGTGCTGCCGTGGAAGGAGCCCTACACCAGATTTCAGTACGGTTCTAAACAAAGCCAATTGTTGAAGTTCTAAAACATGAGATGCCAAAGCAGATGTACTGAAGAGCATGTTTAAAGGCCAGTAACAATTTGTAAAATGCATAACACGTGCACACCTTTAAATCGAGGTGGGGATTGCATTTTTTTTTAACCAGGCAGTATAGAGTACCGGAAGAAACCATTTGATAACCATTAACCAGACAGCCCAGAAATACCGAAGATTCCATCAGGGCCAGTCAATATTGGAAGCATTTTCTTGTGGAGGTGGAATCCATCAGGAGCTCAGATCTGGTGACACTTCGATTGTGGCATGCATGTGTGGAGGACGAAAACACCACTCAGGCCATATTAAAAAGCCAAAAGGGTTACACAGAGTTCAGGAATAATTGAAATTAAAACTACCTATTTGAACAAGTATTGAACAAAACTAGGGCTGCAACGATTAGTCGACAACGTCGACGACGTCGACAATAAAATTTTGTCGACATGAAATTTCATTGTCGACTAGTCGTATTATTTAAGTATCATTTTAATTTGGAACTTAATACTCGTCTGTGTCAAGAATCCACAGGGCCGACAGCAAACAGTTCAATGTCTTTGTTACACATCTGCTCCTTCACTGTACAGTGTCCAGGTTTACACCATTTCTCGTTCAGAAACAGCGCTAGTCCACCTCCCTTCTTCTTCCCGCTCTCCGTGATTTGCGGTGTTAGCCATGTCTCCGTAAAAACAATGACGCTAGCGTCCCTGTAGTCCCTCTCCCTCTCCTAGCGAGGGAGCGCACATTCCCCGTTACGACGGAGGGGAGGACCGGCCTGCAGCGTCTCTTCTTTTCCCGGAGTTTACGTCCCGCGTGGCGTCCACGGCGTGTCGTCCACAGGATCTCATCAGGGATAACATGCCTGTCTCAGGGGAACACAACAGCGCTGCGCAGCGCCATCAGCTGATCCTTTGTGTAGACGAGCGGAGGACGGGGTCCCTTACACATCTTAAGCCGAGACAGGTAAATAATCCACCAAAAGTGCGGAAAAATGCAGCGTCGAGTGCAGCCCAAGGTTAAAGGGACAGTGTGTAAGATTTTTACCCGTTAATTACTGAAATTGAAGATACCCATTCAAAAATACAGTGTTTTCCAAGCCTTTTCACTTCCATCATGAAATCAAAGTATTCTTTTGGACTTAGATATAGTCACATAAAAGGGGGATCTTCCCCATGCAGAGGCAGCCATTTTGACTACGAGAGCCGCAGAAGGACATTTGGGCTCCGCTTTCGCCTTCGGCAAGGCTCGTGGTTTTGGGTAAACAACGACAAGCATGTGTCGGATCACGCGTCGTAATGGATCTAACACGTGTTTTGGACTAAATTGTTTTACTGGATTTTATTCGCTGGATCCTTACGGACAGATTGAGACCAAGCTTATGGTGAAATACAGAGTTTGACCTGTGCAGAGCCTTCAAAGGTAAGCTAAGTAACAAACCTCGTTTTGTGCTTTTCCGTATAAAAGCCCCATGTGCTCGGGGAGTGATTGTTGTGCAGGGAAATGAATTGCATAGTCAAAAAGAGGAGACTGTAAGGTTTCATTTGATGTGTAGATTGTCATGGTACACGATCGGGAATGTGTGTTTTCATGCGAAAAGAAAAAAAAAACAGTGAACGGGACCGCGTTTTATTTATACCGTAGTTGTCGGCGAGAGCTCGCTAGCGCCGGATGCGCGCTGGTACGCGAGCTGTCCGCGTTACGGCGCGCCCGGGTGACCCTCGAGGTCTGCCGTAGCCAAAAGAGAAAGTGCATGGTACCTACACCACCTATGCGCCACGAATCCTACACACTGTACCTTTAACAAACAGTGTTGACAAAAATATTTACAAAAGTGGGGCGGTTTGAAGGCAAAAAGTTAGGAAAGTTACGGAAAAGTGCGGGAGCGTTGTGACGAGCAGCTAGCTCACGCCAGTCACTGTATCTGCATGTGAGGAATATTCCAATATTAGCACTCGTGCTAAACGGAATGGTGGCCATATTCAATTTGCTCACGAGTCATGGACAATCTTTTTCATTCCGAATGTAGTCTAGTCGTGTTTTGGCAGTATTCCCATAACAGAACGCCGTTTCACAGAATACTTCAACTTTTTTTAAACTGGATACTGACAATTAACTGCACTCACTAAATACCAACTTTAGTGTCGTGTCCATTATCCTAGTAACATTTTTTTTCGTGACTAATCGTCACTGGATCTATAGATTAATCGACTACTAAAATAATCGTTAGTTGCAGCCCTAAACAAAACTGAATCTTTTTGGGGTTTAGTATTTATCATGTGTATTTGTAATTGGAGGATTTTTTTTAATTTATTTTTTTTGCCATTGTGTATGTACTAAGATAAGACTTGAGCTTTAGTGGGTAGAATTAACAAATCCTCTGGCTAAATATTAATTAATTTAGCTATTTATATGTTGCAGTTGAGGCATTATAATGATACCGTACATTAAAAATGGCTTCACTGGGATTATCCAAATAGTTTCAATTAGTGCTGTCAGGTGATTAAAAAAATAATCTAATTAATGACAGGATTTGTAATGAATTAATCTAATTAATCACATTTTTAAGAGAGAGAGAGAGAGAGAGAGAGAGAGAGAGAGAGAGAGAGAGAAAAAGAGTCCCCTTTCAGTCTTTGGGTCGCTCTCTTTCTCTCCGTGCACGTTACCTCCACTGTAACCAAGACAAGACTGCGAGGGTGAGTGAACGATCGATTTTAGTGTGATTTGGATGGGCAAAACTGACACTTCTAAGTGTGCACCCTTAGTCGCGGCAGAACACGCTGGAGAGGTTATGGGGAATTAGTTTATGGTTGATAATGAAAAGGGTTCAGTGCGCGGCGCAAGCGTCCCCAGAGACAACGCTCTTAGGAATGGACATGCTCCATCACATTTTTATAAATAAACTTGCCGTTCAAAGGCCCTGCACGCCAAATTTAAAATGCATGCACATTGAATTGCCGCTCATAATTAATTGCGTTAATTTTTATAACACGTTAATTTGCAGTGTAATAAATTAATCTAATTAACGCGTTAAACTGACAGTCCTAGTTTCAATATTATCGTTTATCATAATATTTTTCTGTAGCAATATATCATGTCAGAATGTACTGTGACAGGCCTATGGGTGATGCAGGATTCTGAGGTGAGCCTGAGCACGTACTAGCAACTGCAAGGAGCGTTTGAGTAGCGCTTCAGAGAGATCACTAGATTACTCAAACATGCAGGGATGACATTCTCTTCTGCTTGTTTTTGCTGAGGAAAATTATTTAAAAAAACTGAATTATAATAGAAGTCCACCTAGAATGCTCCACGGAATCTATCATGAGGGAGACAACCGGAGGCTACATTACAGGTCAGATCTGTGGAGAGGCAACCCTATTCACAGAGGGAATTATTTATTTTTGAGCAACTGAAACACCCGTGATGAATAAATGCTAGACATATGTGTTCAATATTAGATCATGAAACATTCCAGACAAAGCAAAAACATCTCCATGGGCTCTCCACCAGAAAAGTTGTACCGTTAAGGAAATGGCTAATAAAGTTGAAAATCAGATCCTTGTGTCTAAAATATTGTTTTAATTCCACATTATGGTATTGAAATCAGTATTGAATTTTTTTCTTTTGTATTAAAGATCCCATGACATGGTACTTCTTGATGCTTTTATATGGCTCCTTTATGGTTCCCTAATACTGTAAATGAATCCTTCTTCAAAATCAAAAGAGTCATAAATATCTCTCTCAAACACTTTATTCTGGGCGTTGTTGCTTGAATGCAAATGAGGAGAAAAGAGCTGGCCTATAGTAGAGGGTGGGGGCGTGGCCAAACTCTCCGCTCTCGGCTCTAGCGCTCAGCTGATCCATTTCCTTGTTTTTGCACGGGGGGAGAGATTTGAAGCGTTCCATTGAAAAATAAACACATTTCCACAGAAAATAAAATTAACCCACTGCTGTTCAAAGGTCCAGAGGCTCAGATAAAGGACTTCCGAGCCTAGAAACACTCGGACGTGCCTCCAGGCAAATTAAAAAACGCATTTGGCATTGCCTAGCGCATTCGCAGTCCAAACTCTCTGGGCGTGATTTACAGAGACGCTGAGTACAGACAGACGGGGGTGGAACTGCATTTGCATTTCTTTTTTCGATCTGACGTCAATAAGGTGCCTTGTTCAAAATCGCCCGTTTGAGCTCCGATTTTTTGTAACGCAGAAAAGGATCGCAAATGCTCAGTTTAGACATTTCGCAACTTTTAACCATGGGGGGGCTAAACAGGGTAGGGGAGCTCACATTAACGTTCAAAAACCTCAGAAAGTGAAAATTTCATGCCATGGGACCTTTAAGATAGAATGTTTAAATTGTGACAAAAATATATAGTACCCCACTTTACTCCATCTTCCCCTGATGTAGGGTGACCAGATTTTCAAAATTCAAATCTGGGACACACCCGGGTTGGGATGGTTGTTATAGATAAAACTGTGAAAACTGCGTGAAACATTGTGCATTCTCATGTCAGTCATAATCTGAAGGACTTCTGTTACTGCAGTTTTTTTGTTGATTTTTTTTGCTTTATGGTCATGAGCAAACACAGTTTTCTGTATTTTCCTCCTTGTGGGACATGTCCGGAACACCTCTCGAGGGAGGCATCCAGGAGGCATCCAGAACAGATGCCTGAGCCACCTCAGTTGGCTCCTTTCAACGTGGAGGAGCAGCGGCTCTACTCCGAGCTCCTCCTGTGTGACTGAGACCTGATATAGTCCTGGTTTAGTCTTAATTTAGTCCTGGTATGAACGTGATGTAGTCTTGGTTTAGTCTCAGATTAGTCCTGGTTTAGTCTTAGTTTAGTTTAGTTCTGGCTTAGATCAAATTGGTCGAAAATACTGACACCTGGGATATTTGCTGTATAAAACTGTGACAAATCACTGGTTTTGTATAAATCTGCTGAGACAGGGGACACAGGGCTCAAAGGTGGGACTGTTCCGGGTAAAAAGAGACATCTGGTCACCAAAGGAGACCTGAATACCCAGTACAACACAGTGGCAGTAAAGGATGCTGAACGTCAGCTATGTGCTGTTTTATCAACCAAAACATAAAACCACAGAAGATTGCTGCGGCCACAAGGCAGTCATTGTGGAAGACCAGAAGCAAATAAACAACCTTAAAGACAAGATGTAAGTAAGTTAATGGTTGCAAATGCCAGTGTAAAGGGTCAGTAAAAACAGACGTTTGCAATTGCATGCTAATATTACAACCGGTTACCAGGAAAATGCATCAAATACAATTGCTGTGTGTGTTTCAGAGGGCTGTCTTGTCACTCAACTAGAAAATCACCGGCTAATAGTCTATTTACTCATTGCTTTATAGCCTAGCCTACCCACATAATGAATTTCTATGGCAATGCGCAAAAGCTGCTGTAGTGCTGAGTGGGGAAGCCCTTTATCTAAATAATCCAATCTACTACTAATAATAATATAATATCATAATAGTAATAATAATAATAATAATAATAATAATAATAATAATAATAATAATAATAATAATAATAATAATAATAATAATAATAATCTAGGTCTAAATAATCCTACTTTTAAGTGACTTCTAGCCTATTTTTTTTCAAGCCAATTATTTATTTTGGATTCTGAAACTTTTACATTTTTAAGTTAAATAACGTCGCTCTAGAAAGTATCATGACAAACAATGAAATATCTTTAATATAAAATAAAAATCTTAAATATAAATGGATGATTAATTTAAGAATATTTAAAGGTATGTTGTGCTATATAGTTATAAACTTCGACACCCATGGATCATGATGTTATAATCTGCACATTTTATATCGCAAAATGTATCTAAAATGACTGCAAAGACATTGCAATGTGGAACAGAGCATTCTGAGCTTTAGAGATATAAGTAGACTAATAATGTAAAACAAAACACAACTCCAGGTATGTCTTTGAGGAGGTAACAGCATTATAATATGTCTTAAGATCACAAGTATCCTTTTGTATAATAGAGGCCCTTTAAATGCAGTCAGTCCAAACAGTATAAGAAAACGCTGTTCTTTCCTAATTCTTTGAAATATGGTAATAACATAGCAAAAAGACATTTGTGAAGGCTTAAAGGAAAAGAAACGTTTTTAACAATTTGAGCCTTATTTCGGTAATAAAACAAGTTGTTTTACTCACCCATATCACTTTGGTGTCATATGGAGCATTTCCGGAGATGTTTTAGATTAGCGTTAGGCTAACGCCGTTAGCATAGCGCGACTTATAGCCATAGCTCGGGGCATTCCCCGAGCATGTAATATGCCCCGTGCGGGCTCCAAATAACACAAACTTTAGCACTTTTCAAATCATAGAAGCTCGATGTCTTTAGTCTACGATTTCGTTTGAATCAAAAGTGGCCTGTAATCCGAGATTTATCCATAGTTTACAGCTTTGCGTTCCATGTTTGGGTCCCGGGAGCTGAGAGCACACTCCGCGCATGCGCACTGGCGTCCTCATCTACTCGAAACTATGGCTAAATCTCGGATTACAGGCCACTTTTGACCACAAAAAATCATAGACTAAAGACATCGAGCTTCTATGATTTGAAAAGTGCTAAAGTTTGGGTTATTTGGAGCCCGCACGGGGCATATTACATGCTCGGGGAATGCCCCGAGCTATGGCTATAAGTCGCGCTAGGCTAACGGCGTTAGCCTAACGCTAATCTAAAACATCTCCGGAAATCCTCCATATGACACCAAAGTGCTATGGGTGAGTAAAACAACTTGTTTTATTACTGAAATAAGGCTCAAATTGTAAAAAAAAGGGCCCATATTACTCTATTTTCTGATCTATGTAATAATATTTCCTCAATCACAGACATACCTGGAGTTGTGTTTTGATTCATTCATGTTTAACACACAAACCCTGCATATTTATGCTAAGTTTTTTTCTCAAATTTAAAACACTCTCAACACTGTTCAACACTGTGTTTTTAAACTTCTTACACCTTCACAAGAATCACTTGGATTTCTAGTCAATAAAAGGTCAAATGTAGCTAACTTGAAAATTACTGCTTCATGACATCACAAGGTGGAACAAAACATTCTGAGCTTTGGAGACATAGACAGACTAATAATAAAGATTTACTCAAACATGTGTAAATGAAACAAAACACAACTCCAGGTATGTTACAGAGGAGGTAACAACTTTCTAATATGGCTTAAAGCTCAGATTTTTTGTGTGTGTTATAGGACCTTTAAAAGTGAGTACATAAAAACACCAAGCTCCTTTACAGAAGTGTACAAATGTAGTGAGAGGCCCAAGGTCAGATTAGAGGCTTTTTTTCATTTTTTAAGGTGTGAGGCTTTAAAGGTCCCATGGCATGAAATTTTCACTTTCTGAGGTTTTTGAACGTTAATGTGAGCTCTCCTACCCTGTTTAGCCCCCCCCCCCCCCCCATGGCTAAAAGTTGTGAAATGTCTAAACTGAGCATTTGCGATCCTTTTCTGCGTTAGAAAAAATCGGAGCTCAAACGGGCGATTTTGAACAAGGCACCTTATTGACGTCAGATCGAAAAAAGAAATGCAAATGCAGTTCCACCCCCGTCTGTCTGTACTCTGTCTGTCTGAGAGTTTGGACTGCGGAGGAGCTACGCAATGCAAAATGCGTTTTTTTATTTGCCTGGAGGCACGTCCGAGTGTTTCTAGGCTCGGAAGTCCTTTATCTGAGCCTCTGGACCTTTGAACAGCAGTGGTTTAATTTTATTTTCTGTGGAAATGTGTTTATTTTTCAATGGAACGCTTCAAATCTCTCCCCCCGTGCAAAAACACAGAAATGGATCAGCTGAGAGCGGAGAGTTTGGCCACGCCCCTACCCTCTACTATAGGCCAGCTCTTTTCTCCTCATTTGCATTCAAACAACAACGCCCATTATGGAGTGTTCAGAGAGAGAAAAATTACTCTTTCTCATCTTATCTCTGTTTCTCATGCACTGAGTGTTGATTTTGAAGAAGGATTCATTTACAGTATTAGGGAACTATTAAGGAGCCATATAAAAGCATCAAGAAGTACCATGTCATGGGATCTTTAAAGGTCCCATGGCATGAAATTTTCACTTTCTGAGGTTTTTGAACGTTAATGTGAGCTCCCCTACCCTGTTTAGCCCCCCCTTCCCCCATGGCTAAAAGTTGCAAAATGTCTAAACTGAGCATTTGCGATCCTTTTCTGCGTTAGAAAAAAACACAGCTCAAACGGGCGATTCTGAACAAGGCAACTATGTGACGTCACATCGAAAAATGCAGCTCCACCCCCCGTCTGGATGTCTCTGTAAATCACGCCCAGAGAGTTTGGAACGCAAATGAGCTAGGCAATGCGAAATGCGTTTTTTTATTTGCCTGGAGGCACGTCCGAGTGTTTCTAGGCTCGGAAGTCCTTTATCTGAGCCTCTGGAAATCTGAAACAGCAGTGGTTTAATTTTATTTTCTGTGAAAATGTGTTTTTTTCATTGAAAAGGCTCTCCTTTCCTCCCCCGCTCTTAAAGGGATATGCCACCCCCAGGTCAAATTTGGGCATCTCCCCACAGTCCAGAGACTAAAATAAGTGGTGGAAAGCGTTTTCCTGCTCACCCAGCCATTGTCCGAGTCTGTCGCCACTGACCGCCGCGGTATCTGCAGCTACTCCGCCTTAGACTGGAGTCTAACGTCGCCAGAGAAAGATTTCGGCCAAAAGGAATTAATTTGCTCGATGCGTTTCCCAATTACTTTCTGTGTAGTGCGCATTCATATCGAGTGCAAATAAATGTGCAAATCAACACGGAGAGCTTGCCTTGGTCATTTTGGGTGGGAACTATTTTCCAGTGCGGAAGAATACAGTCGAATCACGCACCACGTTGTGCAACAGGGGAACTCCCTTCCCGGTGCGTAACTGGGATTCCCCTGGCAGCGTACTGCGTGATACGACTGTATTCTTCCGCACTGGAAAATAGTTCCCACCCAAAATGACCAAGTCAAGCTCTCCGTGTTGATTTGCACATTTATTTGCACTCGATATGAATGAGATGCCCAAATTTGCCCTGGGGGTGGCATATCCCTTTAAAACACGGAAGTGGGGCCAGTGCACAGCGCACCGCTAAAACAAGGAACCAGCGGAGCATTTGCCCCCCCCCCTCCACCCCATCCGCTCCTCTAACCTATCTCTGTCCTTCTCATTTGCATTCAAGCAACAAGGCTCAGCACGAGTTGTTCGGAGAGAGATTCTCTAACTCTGACTCTGTACATGTGTCTTTCTCATGCACTGAGTGTTGATTTTGAAGAAGGATTCATTTACAGTATTAGGGAACCATTAAGGCGCCATATAAAGCATCAAGAAGTACCATGTCATGGGACCTTTAACGGTGTTTGAAGTGTTTTGCCCAAGGACAAAATGTTTCCAGTGCCGGCTGAACCAGTACCATTCAGGTCCGTGTAAATTTACACCACAAGCCTGATCATGATCTTGATGACTGACTTCTGGAGTTATCAGATTACCATGTTAACAGTCACATTTGAAGTGAGTGATCTTATTTCTTTCCGGATATGTGCAGATTTTGAGCAAAAAAGAGCAAGATAGAAATGAAAGAGAAAATGTTAAAGGCACTCTACCTGATATTTACAGTCTTTAAAATGTGACAAAGTATTTCATTTTAAACAGTTTGCAGTAGTTCAGAGGCATAAGTCCAAACTCCCTCAGCTACTTTAGGTGTAATACATAATAAGAGCCACTAGGTAAAATTAGTGTATATTATACCTCTCTTGGCATACAGACCTCAGTTGTGCATTTTGTTAAACCAAATCTTCCATTAAATAAGAATGTGAGGAGCAAGTGAAAATTATGTTTATATTTGTTTGTCTTGTATTTAAAACACATTTAGAACAAATACATGCACACCATACAAGTACATACAGTTTAGGTTTTTAATTCATTACAATTTACAAAGTACAGTGAACCCTCGTTTATCGCGGGGGTTAGGTTCCAGAAATAGCCCGCAATAAGTGAAATCCGCGAAGTAGGACAATTTTATATTTTACAATTATTCTACATGTTTTAAGGCTGAAAACGCTTCACCAGACACATTATACACCTTTCTGAGACTGGTATTAACATTTTCTCACATTTTTCTCTTGTTTAAACACTCAAACTTTTGTAGATTTTCATTAAAATATATTAATAGTGGGGCGGGGGCACGTGACACGCGGACACGTGCGTTTGTTTTGGTACCACATATCCATGCCATGTGCGAAAGTCGAGTGGAAAGCGACCTGGATATCATTTTGGGCAAGACTCAAGCCAATGCTAACAGTGCCAAACCGCTAACAGACGCCTCTGAGCACCAGTCCTCAGCACAAGACCAGGTAAGATCAACCTGCCCTCACAAGAGTTGGTTGCATTTCACCCCGGCTCCAAAATCAGACCGCTATCAATGCGTCGCCAATACTCCACAGCTCTCTAGGACGGGGTAGGGTTCGTCCTCTCGTCCTCTCACGGGGAAGAGCCACTGTCTCCTCTGTGCGCGCGAGTGTCCTCTCCCCGCTGCGGCTCCCCCGGACGCTCCATGTTGATTCTTGGCTCTTCCATGGTCCGGCTCGCACTCTCTTCCATGGCTCGTGCAAGTAAACAAAGGCCACACCTCCTGTCACCCAGGCGCTCTCGTGAAGGACATCAGAGACTCTGTCCCTACCATCCCTGGTCTAGACCTGGTTTAGTCCTGGTTTAGACCTGGTTTAGTCCTGGTTTAGACCTGCTTTAGACCTGGTTTAGTCCTGGTCTAGTCTCTTAGCTAATCAGGGCGCAGGACAGAATGTTACACTGTAAAAAAAAAAAGTTACACTATAAAAAAAATTGAAAAAAAAAAAAAAAAAATTGGAAAAAAAAATCCGCGAAACAGCGAGGCCGCGAAGAGTGAACCGCGATACAGCGAGGGTTCACTGTAATACAATATATTTACTCCAATAAAGCATGTCAGTTTGATCATGTGACTTAAGCCTTTCACAGAGTAGTAGAATTTGACAACAGTTCCCAGCAGAGTGTTTGAAATATTCATGAAAGATACAGTGAGGTACTGGATTGGAACGACTGGCTACAGAAGGTCAACCTGTTGTGGATTTATTTACTACTTTCTGGGTGTACTACACACATAGACTGTATATAAAAATGACTATACAGTGCAAAAGAAGGAGGCAAATTTAGTATTCTGATGGAAAAGACAGGAAGCATATTGGCTAAAAAGAGGACTACATTTCGTCTGAATGGAGTAAGTAAGAAAACCCACTAGGCAGTAAAGAAATAGTAATACTTTTATTTAATGAGATGCTTATTTCAATTACTTTCAAATAAGTTCTGCAGTCATTCTGTCACATTATCATTGGTCAAGTAGTAGTGTGTTTGTTGCAGCTGATCATGGTGCGAAACATGATTGCAACTTTAGTGCTCTTGACATGTGCATAAAACGGTTCTGTAGTACTTGTGTACTTTGACCCTTCTTGCCATAACCCAACCCTGACCCCGTGCTTGGCATTGTGCCCGCTCTTGATCCGTGGGCTTGACCACAGACATAAGATGCTAATGTAAAACAGCAGAATGGCTTGCTCTAAGAAACGCAGTGAGAGCAAAAAGAAGTTTTTTTGGAGGAGTTTAGTTTTATTTTGCCTGAACACAGTATTAAGCCTATGTGATTTGTTTGCAGACTGTTGCACTGTGCAAAACGGAAAATCTTAAGCTGTACTTCAACACTACTTTAACACTGCTACTTTAAATGCCAGTTACCCAGAAAAATCTGACAAGCAAACAACGATTATCAAATATGATAAGCACCATACAACCGGACAGTGCGCACACTTAGTAAATGGACATCTGCTCAAGAGAATGCCACTGCTGCATTGCTGACTGTGTCCTGGAACCTTGGAAAACAGGAAAGCCCTTTACCGTTGCTGAAATAATAAAACAATGTGCTGTTGATTTGGCTGAGGAGGTGCTGACTTTTGATCCATACATGTAAATGGACGCCAAAAATGTGATTCAAATATAGCTGCAAGCAGCAATGTGGGGCCAAGCACCAAAGGTGCATGTA
This sequence comes from Paratrypauchen microcephalus, assembly GCA_036785185.1. NCBI lineage: Eukaryota > Metazoa > Chordata > Actinopteri > Gobiiformes > Gobiidae > Paratrypauchen > Paratrypauchen microcephalus. The sequence goes on from JAVJIX010000096.1 coordinate 2,132,978, forward strand.
GGCCTCAGCCTGTAGGCCGCATGCAGGGTCTGACAGGGTCTAACAGGGTCTGACAGGGTCTAACAGAGTCTGACAGGGTCTAACAGAGTCTGACAGGGTATAACAGAGTCTGACAGGGTCTAACAGAGTCTGACAGGGTATAACAGAGTCTGACAGGGTCTAACAAGGTCTGACAGGGTCTAACAGGGTCTGACAGGGTCTAACAGAATCTGACAGGGTCTAACAGAGTCTGACAGGGTCTAACAGAGTCTGACAGGGTCTAACCAGGTCTGACAGGGTCTAACAAGGTCTGACAGGGTCTAACAGGGTCTGACAGGGTCTAACAGAATCTGACAGGGTCTAACAGAGTCTGACAGGGTCTAACAGAATCTGACAGGGTCTAACAGAGTCTGACAGGGTCTAACAGAGTCTGACAGGGTCTAACCAGGTCTGACAGGGTCTAACAGAGTCTGACAGCGTCTAACAGAGTCTGACAGGGTCTAACAGGGTCTAACAGGGTCTAACAGAATCTGACAGTTTTCATAAACTGTTATAACCTTGTTGCAGGTGCTGGGGTTTAGATAGACAGAGTCTGAAAGGGTTTAACAGGGTCTAACAAGGTTTAACAGAATCTGACAGGGTCTAACAGAGTCTGACAGTTTTCATAAACTATAATAACCTATAACCTATAATAACAGAGTCTAACAGGGTTTAACAGATCAAAGACACATCAAAGACATCAAAGATCGGTTGCTGGGGTGCATTGCTAGGCAATTCCTGAAAATTCCTGCAAATTTGACCTGCTGGTGGCACTAGACGGTTGGGGCTGGGGGCCTATAAGTTGCTGTGGGTAATGAGGAGACTGGCTGGAATGTGCATGCCAAATTTCACAACTTTTTACCAGACGGTTCCAGGGGTTGCCATAGACTCCCATGTTGAGAATAATATAAAATAATAATAATAAGAATCAGGAGACCAGAACATCAAAGGAAAGATCAAAGGGTTGCTAGGCAACGTCGCTAGGCAACGCAGTACAAACACTATAGGGTGCCTAGCACCTACGGTGCTTTTCCCCTAATTACTACAGTGCAAAAACTAAAATCTAACCAAGTTAAGATGATTTGAATTAAGAAATTTATGTCATGATTTGTGTACAATTCACTTGCCAAGTAAAATTATCTGCCAATGGAATAAAACATTTTGTACTTAACATGTGAAAATACAATTAAGAAATGCTCAAATTAAGAAAAGCACATTTATTCCTTTGGTAGATAATGTTTTGTACTTGTCAAGTTGATTCTACTCAAATAAAGTAAAATGTTCCCAATTTAAGTCATTTTATCTTTCCTCAGTATGACTTTTTGCACTCTAGGCTATCTGATTTTGAGCATGTTTGAACATCTCTACTGGCTGAACTTGTCAAAACTGTTTTGTTTTCGAGTCATCTCAGGTTTTCCCAATTGAATTTGAATGCGCGCAGTAAAGCGTTATACAAGTCTTCCGTGCCATGTGAAGTCAGAGATGGGCCGTATTAAAGGGGGCAGGCTGAGCGGGCACGAGGCTGTCTTTATCGCTGCATTGTTCCTCCTTTTTACGATGAGACAGCGGTCAGGTTTCACATAAAATGACACTAGAGTTTATAGAATGGATGAGATCTCCGAGGAGTGAACTGATACAGAACCAGACTGGAAAAAGGCTAAGGGTGCAGGCTGTAGTGTGCTCTGTAGTGTAGACAGTTGTTACACGGAAGCACTATTCCATTGTGTACTGCTGTCTCCTCTGCTCTGTGTGAAGGCGCTGTGGGCAGAACCTGGTTGGAGATCCCTGACTGGCATCCTGGCAGCCAATCAGAGTGTGGAGAGGAACTTTCAAAAGGCGTTCTGCTTCCCTGGTTATTTCGGTTGGAAGGTTGGGTTAGGTGAGTGGGTGCCCTGTACATTTTACATCAGTTGTTGCCACCCCTATAGTATCAAAGACGGGTTTTTTTTGTTTTTTTTTCTTAGATCAGTCAGATTAGGCTTTTCTTTCCTTCCTTCCCAGGTTTCATTTAGGCAGTGTTTTGTTATACTTTGGCCCAACTGACACAAGCCTCCTCCCACCATTTTATGTAAACTCTTTTGAATGTTTTGGCTCCGAAATAAAATAGCTAAACATCTGCTGATTCCCTGGCTCATTATGATTATTTTATATTAGTTAGTGTCTGTCTATAGTGTCTGTAGTGTCTTTTAGCAAATGGTCACATTTTATATAGCGCTTTTCCACCTTGAAGGCACATTACTCCACATTTCACTGCTGCATCTTCCATTGCACATTTTTGATGCACACTGCACATTTTGTCTAGGATGATCTACTATTGAGATGAAACCTATCTATCTCAAAGAAGAGAACTGTAGGCTACATTTTAGGCCCGATCTGCAGAGAGTCGCCCTATTCACAAAGGGAATTATTGTATTTTTGAGCAAAAGAAACACTTGTAATGAATAAATGCTAAATAGGTATGTTTAATGTCACACCATGGAACATTTCCAGGCAGAGAAATAACACCAGAAAAGTTGTGCAATGCACCTTTAAGATCATTCTATTTAAGATTTTTGCAAAAACATTAAAATTTTACTTCCATCCATCCATCCATTTTCTTCCGCTTATCCGGGGCCGGGTCGCAGGGGCAACAGTCTAAGCAGGGACGCCCAGACTTCCTTCACCCCGGACACTTCCTCCTGCTCCTCCGGGGGGACCCCAAGGCGTTCCCAGGCCAGCCGGGAGACATAGTCCCGCCAGCGCATCCTGGGTCTTCCCCGGGGCCTCCTCCTGGTGGGACATGCCCGGAATACCTCCTGAGGGAGGCGTCCAGGAGGCATCCGAAACAGATGCCCGAGCCACCTCAGCTGGCTCCTCTCGACGTGGAGAAGCAGCGGCTCTACTCCGAGCTCCTCTCGTGTGACTGATCTCCTCACCCTATCTCTAAGGGAGCGCCCAGCCACTCTGCGGAGGAAACTCATTTCGGCCGCTTGTATCCGCGATCTCGTCCTTTCGGTCATTACCCAGAGCTCATGACCATAGGTGAGGGTAGGAACGTAGACTGACCGGTAAATTGAGAGCTTCGCCTTTCGGCTCAGCTCCCTCTTCACCACAACGGTCCGGTACAGCGACCGCATCACTGCCGACGCTGCACCGATCCGCCTGTCAATCTCACGCTCCATCCTCCCCTCACTCGTGAACAAGACCCCGAGATACTTCAAGTATAAAATTTTACTTCCTGGTTGAAATCACATTAGGGAATTCCATTACTGTAACTTAGCTAAAGTGCACAGAAATTATTATCTCACAAATGCAATTATAAGAAAGCACTTTTATTATGTTGAAATGTTATGACTGTTTGACCACCCACCCGACCTGTCAGAATGTTGAATTTGCAGATTACACTGCTGTTGTGGGTTTAATCTCACAAAACAATGAGCAAGCATACAGACAGGAGGAACAGCTGCTGGAAACCTGGTGCAGGCATAACAACCTCTGCCTGAAAGGAGTTGATAGTGGACTTTAGGAGGAACAGCTGCCCCCCCTCCCTCTTCATCAAGGGCACAGAAGCTGAAGTGGTATCCTGCTGGAAAATTCCTGGGTCTGCCACATCACTAACAGTTTAACCTGGTCCACTAATGCAGCCAGCATTATAAAGAAGGCCCACCAAATGGTAAATGGTCACATCTTTATATAGCGCTTTTCCACCTTCAACCCAAAGCGCTTTACAACAAGGAGCCACTCACCCATTCACACACATATTCACACACCAGTGTACGCAGACACTGGGGGCGAGGTGGGTTAAGTGTCTTGCCCAAGGACACAACGGCAGCATTCATCTGTGGGAGCAGGAATCATCCAATCAATCACCCAATCTGTGGGTCAGTGGATCTGACCGCTCAACCACTGATGTTTCTTATGTCAAGAGTGGGATTTGAACCGCCAACCACTGCTGCCTCCAATAGTGATGTGTCAGTCACAAACGTTTTGGCTCTGGAGCCGGCTCCTCATTGGGAGCCGATTTAGGTTTTTTTAGTCCACTTTTTTGTTGTTGTGAAAGAAAAACATGATTGGTCAAGATGTGTGGCAGGATCTGCGTGTCCACTGAGCAGAAGGAGGGAGGGGTTACACACACATACAGCGGTGAACACACACATGACACAAGGAAGACGAGAGACCGAGGGAGAGTGAGGGAGCGGGGGAGAGAGAGAGAGAAAAGGACGAACGGTGAGAAAATAAAGCCATATAATGGAAAAACATTTGATGTCATGCAAGTTTTTTGGTGATAAATTAATTTAAGAAGCAGAAAATCTGAGGAGCCATTTGGGAGCCGGAAGAGCTGGCTCTTTATAGTAAGCCGAGTCAAAAGAACTAGCTCTCCAAAAAGGACCTACAAGCCCTCATCTATTTTTATAGATGTAGGGTGGAGAGTGTGCACACACACTTTTCAGCCCAGGACAAAAAAGCTCTACAGCGTGTGGTCAGAGCGGCAGAGAAGATTACTGAATGTGACTTCACACCCACATTTATGAGGAGCGCTGCAGGAGATGGACCTCGCACCCCTCCCACCACCTGTTTGTCCCTCTGCCCTCTGGGAGCAGACTGAGGAGCATCAAAGCCAGAACATCTTAGCTGAAATCTAGCTTTTTCCTGAGGCTGTCAGAACTTTTTAACAGTGCACTGACTTTCTGCTTAGGCTGCCACTCTATCTTGCCACATGTTTTTACTTGTGCTTGTCTACAACCTTATTTCAACTGGCACAGTTCGCTTGGGGCCGCCTTGGTGCAGAACAGTTAGGTGGGGGCCATCCCCACCTAGAGAGCATTTCCATTGCAATGGGCCAAGGCCACTTTGGGGGTTACATAGTCAAGCAAAGACACACCCAACGGTGTGATGTAGGCTTGTGCCACAAGCCGCTGGACAGCTGTCTGCTGGTACAAACTAAAGGAGCATCAACGCTGATCGATGTTCAAATATAACTCAAAACAAATGCAAATTAACCAGAGCACAGATGATCCTCATATAGACTGACAGACGCTTAAGTTTCACTTTTTTTTCCTTCATATAGCAAAAACATCGCAGCAGAGCACATGCACTTGTTTTGATAAATAACTTTACTCTTTTATTATGTGGTTACCTGGACGGAGGTGGATTTTTATGGAGAACTTTACGCGGTCTCATTTGGCTGCATCTTTACACACACGCGCTCCACACTGGATATATACACCGTATTTGGGAATTATGCTTTTACCAGGACTGAGGAGAATGTTGGCAGAGTTTGGTTCATGTTTTCAGTTTGGCTTTAACTTAAACGCAGACACAGTAGGCTTTGACTGAATGTGGATTTATTATTAGGCACAACGCTGACTTTGAGACACTGTAAACACACCATACTGGAGACTGGATGTGTTTTTGATTGGATATGTTTCATGCTGCACCCTGTTTTTTCAACTCTTCTGTTTTAGGGGCAAGTGAACATCTGCACTGTTGTTAAATAACAGTTACATGGTTCGCACTATACGTGTTGCCACAAGTGCATTATTATTGGCGATGGATGGAAAAAATAGTTACTTACATGTAAAATGTGCTGAACATTTGGACAGAGTATGATGTCATTTTTAACCTATTTTTCTTTGCAGATTTCTTCTTGATTGGTGTAGAACTATCATTTATATTTACAATAGTTTTAATCCCAACAAATGAAGTTTACATTAGAGAATCATAAAAAAAAATCTCTCATACGCTCTTTAAAGTTCAGGTTTGTGAAATTGTTGTGTATAATAACGATGCATTTATTCTGATATTTGAAAAATTACATTATGTTCTGACATTAATCAAGAGATAAATATGTACTGTTATTATTATTTCCATAGTTGTTGTTATTCTCAATATACTGTTAGAATCTATGCATTATTATACAGAATTAGTCATTTATATTTACTTTATGTTCTTGATACTTTATGTCCTCTGATACTAAAACCAGGCCTTCAGCATGTACTGACACTTGTCTTGAGTACACAAGTCCAATAAAGCTAATGTTTGTTTCCCCGGTTAAAGATGAGGAGGGGATGAAGTAGAGTTTGAAGTCAGCAGCTGCTGTAAATGGATCGCGAGCAGATGAATGTTTTGACCCCTGTGAAGAATCGTCTTGGTCAGGGACTCCAGAGAAAATCACAAGGCAGAACACACAGCTTGACACACAGACTCCATCACCTCTAAAGTCCTCAACCTTCCCCAAACCAGCCTCTGGGTCACCAAGGTCCACACCCAACAAAACTTCCCCAAAAACACCACCTGCTAAATCTGCCTCACCCAAGTCAACTACTTCACCAAAAGCAGGATCAAGAAGATCGGGTGAAAGCACTCCAACCAAGTGGGTGGATGACCCTCTAAGATATTCCCATGATGGTTCAGGGTTGCATGAAATCACTCCACCAAAGAGATGTCGAGGCCGGCCAAAAAAGCTGGGACCGCAGCTGGAGAAAAAAGTCAAGAGGCCTATTGGCCGTCCACGCAAAGAGAAGGTTATGGAATCCACAGTCAAAGAAAAGATTAATGGAAATACTGAAGCATCAGACACAGAGACAAAAGTCAACAAAAATCTAAAAATTACTGTTCTATATGGCCGTTCCCGGAGAAATAAAAGGATGGTGTCTGAGGGCTTTGATCAGCTTCAAACTGAATTTCGCGATGCATGTCAGGCAGTGGGCCTAAATAACAACTGGAGTATGTTAATGAACTCTACAAAAGTTAATTCATCAGATCTAAAAACAACTTCAGTTGAAAGTGAAAGCTCACACACTCTTACACTTACGTACAAACTCTAACATATATACACACACTTTACACCTCGTCTGCTGTATGCATTTGTACTGTTTTGTAGCGTATTGTACTTAGTGTATTGTCCTGTCTAATGTCTTTATGTTTGTTGTATGTTGCAAAATAAACAAAAAAAATAAATAAAAAATGAAGAGATACATAAAGGTAATTATTTTACATTACCAATCACAAATATAGTTGGTCAATGGTCGGTTGCTAAAAGACCATTTTTGGGGCCAGCTCTCCCACATATCTCTCAGAAGTCCCGCCCCCACTTTTGAAGTCCCTGGAATATAGAGCCCCTTCAGCACTAAAGCATGCACAGTGGAATTCCCTTTCACAAAAGACCTCTTCACCTTTGACCCCTGAACCAATGGCCCCTTCACCTTTATCCTGTGACCCCCTTTCTGCTTAGAGAACTATAATAATACCTCTCAAGTACAAGTAGGGCACAAAGATTTGGGGGCCATTATGATCAGATTTGCCATGGAGTCTTTTTAAAACTTAAACTTAAGTTAAAGGGCATCGTGTAACTTTTCTGGTGGAGGGTCTGTCACCTGTTTGCATGGAATTTTCCACAGTATGACAATAAACAGGTCAACATTACATTTATCCAATTACAGGTGGTTTTATAGGTCAAACATACCTAGAAATAGGCATTCTGGCTGTGAGCGGGGCCTGACCTGTAACTTGGTCTGGTTTGGTCTCCATTTTGTATGTAAACAGAGCCATGCATTCTAAGCATAGTAACTGCCACTGCATATTATGCTTCCAACTGTTTTTAATGTAAAGGCTGCATTCTCTTAAGCAACCACCATGGGGCGCTAGCAGTTAGTTTGCTACTACTGCAACATCTAAACAAACATGGAGGCTCCATGTTGCATTTGTTGGAAAAAAGCCCCAAGAAAAATGAAGCGAGAGAAGCATTAATTTATTTTGCAGCTGCCAGTCAGAAAGGAAAAAAGAGAATGATCATTAATGACGAGAATACAGTGGTACCTCACCTTACAAATGACCCAACAAACGAAAAATCCAAGTCACGAAACGCCTTCACGTTAAATTTTGGTCTCTAAATACAAAAGAAAATTCAAGTTACGAAACGTGAAATCTCAAAAATTCAAATAATGCGCGCTCACCCACACACATTATACGCTTTTCTCAGACTGGATTTAAACTTTTCTCACATTTGTCTCTCGTTTAAACACTCAAACTTTCATAGATTTTCAACAAAATGTACTAATAGTGAAGCGTGGGGGGAAGGGGGAGAAGTGTGCACGCGGACACGTGTGTGATAGCGCAGCATGACCCGGCGCGGGGCTGTGAGCACGAGACCCGTGCTCAAACCGTGCCTCCTCTAAACCAGGTCTAAACCAGGATTAAACCACCGCGGCTCTTGCATGCGTTTGTTCATGCGCTCAGACTGCCTGCGGTCCGGAGGGGAGGCACATCCCCTCCCCTCCTCGCTGCTCGCCTCAGCCATGACTCGTGAGGTACACCAGCAGAGCTAGCACGAAACCAGGAAATAGACCCGCACGCGGAGGTTTAATCCTGATTTAGATCTGGTCTAGAGGAGGCACGGTTTGAGCACGGGTCTCGTGCTCGCAGCCCCACGCCGGGTCTTGCATCACACATGTGTCCGCGCGCACTTCTCCACCCTCCCCCTTCCCTCCATGCACGCAGTCGCTGCTCGCCTCAGTCGTGACTCGTGAGGTACACCGGTGCTGCTGCTAATAGCAGAGCTAGCACGAAACCAGGAAATAGACCCGCACACGGAGGTTTAAACCACCTGGTCTAGTCCTGGTTTAGTCCAGGTCTAGACCTGGTCCAGTCCTGATTTAGTCCAGGTTTAGTCCTGGTCCAGTCCAGGTTTAGACCTTGGTCTAGACCTGGTTTAGTCCACGTTTAGTCCTGGGTCTACAGTCTCTTAGCCAATTAGGACGCAGAACACAATGTTACACTATAAAAAAAATGTTACACTATTATTAAAAAAAACTTGGATCGGGGCCTTGGAACGAATCAGGCTTTTTCCATTGAAATAGCTACTCAACTTACGAAAAATTCACATTACGAAACCACTTCTGGAACGAATTAATTTTGTAAGGTGAGGTACCACTGTAATTATTTTTGTCTCCTGCCCTTAAAGACATTAGACATTTTGTCTTGACGGGATCTTCTGTTATATTTACTCACACACACGCACACACACACACACTCATACACTTGCCCTAAGAAGAACAGAACCCATTCTTATTGTCTCGTCACCCCTTCAAACCTTGATGTATGCACTCCCTATCCCGTTAAGACAAAAAGGCCAATGTCTTTTACTGTTTGTATTGTCTCTAACATGTGTTTCTAGGTATTTTTGAGCTATTAAACCCCCTATGATTGAATAAATGGAAGGTAAATATGTTTAATGTTATACTGTGGACCATTCAAATGCAGTGACGTGTGGTGAGGATCATGGCTGGTGAGGCACTGATGTCATCAGTGACGTCAGCAGGTGTCGATGAGTAAATTTGGCTCCGGGCCAGTTTCTCTCCCTGTAAGTGACCGGAGCTTGTAATATTTTTGATGTGAAGCTAAAAATTAATTATTATTGTTCAGTGCATTTTCCAGAGCGCACCGACTAGCGTCATAAATTAAAATAGTGACGTTTTTAGTGTGATCTGGCTCTGAATGTGAGTGGTGGACCGCTCATGTTTAACGAGGCTTCTTTGCAAATTTTTCAGGTCACAATATCCCATCTGAGTCCAGACATTGTCACAGCAGGTTGAGAAAAGAAGGCAGGAAAAGCTTTATTATGAATTTTTCCTCCATTTAAAAAGTAGGGCCAGACAAGAAGAAAAAAGTGAAGTTGAACGGATTATTAAACTTGACTTGCTAACTCTAAATTGTAGCTTGCTGTCCCGGACTGGCCCGGATCTAGACTGCACAGATTGGGGGGGCATTTCATAATTTTGGTGGGGCATAGTGTGGAGTTTCATGTGGAACATTTTTCTTCTAATGCACGCACGCACACACACCGAGAACCGGCGCACACGGGCCGGAAAGCAGGCTGCTTCCACTGTGCTACCCGCCCCGTGGCGCTTGCTCCGCGGCTGCACGTGAGGACCGACCCCGGGGTCGCAATGGAGCTGTGGGGCTGAAGCGGCACACAAAGCCCGGATTGGAGGAGCGTGTTCATGCCGACAGTGGGACGCAAAGTGGACCACTAGCGGCAAAATGAGCCCGTTGTGCTCGGGTAAGCGGCTTGGCGAATCCAGAAGTCGTGGCATTTTGGCGGAGTAAACAAGAAAACGTGAAATTACTTCAAATACAGCTGACCAGTTGGGTAGCAAGGAGAACATTTTGGGTGGGCATTGCTCACCCCTGCCCACTTCTAGATCTGGCCTTGTTGTTGTTAATTATTCTAATCTGCTGCCCAGGAGTGGCAGAAGAATCCCTGGGCTCACGAGTGCCTATACCATGAGGCCAGGTAACTAAGATAAGATAAGATAAGATATGCCGTTATTAGTCCCACAGTGGGGAAATTCCAGTGTTGCAACGCACAGATCAAGGACAGCAGGAAAATGTAGCATGCAATAAAACAAGATCATAAATAATGGCTTAAAATTATTTAAAGGTCCCATGGCATGAAATTTTCACTTTCTGAGGTTTTTGAACGTTAATGTGAGCTCCCCTACCCTGTTTAGGCCCCCCCCATGGTTAAAAGTTGTGAAATGTCTAAACTGAGCATTTGCGATCCTTTTCTGCGTTACAAAAAATCGGAGCTCAAACGGGCGAGTTTGAACAAGGCACCTTATTGACGTCAGCTGGAAAAAAGAAATGCAAATGCAGTTCCACCCCCGTCTGTCTGAACTCAGCGTCTCTGTAAATCACGCCCAGAGAGTTTGGACTGCGAATGCGCTAGGCAATGCGAAATGCGTTTTTTTATTTGCCTGGAGGCACGTCCGAGTGTTTCTAGGCTCGGAAGTCCTTTATCTGAGCCTCTGGACCTTTGAACAGCAGTGGTTTAATTTTATTTTCTGTGGAAATGTGTTTATTTTTCAATGGAACGCTTCAAATCTCTCCCCCGTGCAAAAACAAGGAAATGGATCAGCTGTGGGCTCTGAGCGGAGAGTTTGGCCACGCCCCCACCCTCTACTATTGGCCATCTTTTTTCTCCTCATTTGCATTCAAGCAACAACGCCCATTATGGAGTGTTCAGAGAGATATTTATGACTCTTTCTCATCTTATCCATGTTTCTCATGCAGAGTGTTGATTTTGAAGAAGGATTCATTTACAGTATTAGGGAACCATTAAGGAGCCATATAAAAGCATCAAGAAGTACCATGTCATGGGATCTTTAAAAATAGACCTAAAAATAGACTCTCGAGTATAGCTGAACTACATGCCTCACCTGGCGCCTTTTCACCGCCGCTTTAGCGCAGTATCTGTCACTGCTGAGCTACAGCACAGTCAGTCCATGTGAAACACAAAAGGCTGGTGTCTCTCCACACGGCTCTGCTCAGTATTTGAACGGTAAACGTGAAAATCTAGCAATTTTGAATAAAAAAAGAATTAAAATGGCGAAGTTAAATAGAAAATAACTAAATATAACCATTTATTTTTTCATTTTCCTTTTTTTTCTCTGTGATGACAGGCACGGCCTCACCTGCCTCTAATGACCGCACGTCTCTGTTCAAGTGATATTCCCATAGCAACAAGAAGGTGACAGACAAACAAAGTATGAACTGACAAACTATTACAAGAATCCTACGCATTTCAGTTGTTCCTGTTTGCAGAGTCCGGAAAAGGCCAGGATATTTTGTTGTTTACAGACGAATGGATTGTGGCCAGGATTCGATAAGTGCGATGTATTGTGCCCTTTTCTGCGTCTTCTCCTGATCCCCCTCTCCTGCCCTCCGGACCACGGCCTTTCCCCCTTCCTCCTCCTCGTAGAGTTGTAAGTGTAGGTACTGTTCGATTGTGTCTACTCTTTCGTAATACGCTGGTTTCCCACCGTGGACGTGTCTCTAGGGTGTGCTCAGCCTTTAAGAGTATTTGTTAAAATTGACCTATAAAGATTGTTTTGGAGCCTTTTTTTTTTTTTTTCACACACTACGACTGCAAGATTACAACTTACCCAGAAAGACCTCATTAAGGTTCAGCTTTGTCTGATCCACAGTTTGTAACAGTGATAAATCAGTGTAGTGTAGCTGATGTTCCTGGTTTAGCTGACTACTGACTTGTTTTGGTGCCTCTAGTCTACAAGTGACAAAGATTTTATGTTGACAATATGAAATGATTCGGGTTTCTTGCAGCACTCCTTCAGATATGATTGAATTTATCTAATTCTTGTGTCTGAAAATACCAGATTTTGTGCATTATTTCATCTTTAAAGGGCTTGTATAATGATATAATGATAATACAGTGGTACCTCACCTTACGAATGACCCAACAAACGAAAATTTCAAGTTACGAAACGCCTTCACGTCAAATTTTGGTCTCTCGATACGAATGAAATTTCAAGTTACGAAACGCGAAATCTCCAATCCAATCCAACTTTATTTATAAAGCACTTTAAAAACAACAAATCTCAAAAATTCAATTAATGCGCGCTCAGATGCCCCGAAACGTAAATACACTTTATCAACACACACGGGGTTAGGTTCCAGAGGCGGCCCGCGGTGGGAGAGGTCCACGAGGTAGGACAACTTTGTAAATGCCTCACCACACACATTCTACACTTTTTTCTCGCATTTCTCTCTCGTTTAAACACTCGAACTTTCATAGATTTTCAATGGAATGTGTTGGGGGGGACACGGCTCAATATAGCGCCGCCGAACGTGCGATGGGAGCGGAGACACAACACATGATCAGTATGGTAAAACTCACCTGTCTCACGACGGTCTAAACCCCGCTCACGTTCCCTTAGTGAATTGGTGAATTCTGCTTCACAATGATAGGAAGAGCCGACATCGAAGGATCAAAACGTCCATACGGCGCAAGGCCGCGCTACACCGGGGCTGCGGGATTGAGCCGCGGCGCCACGTGCCTCCTCCTCCTCCGCCCGCACGGCTCACAGCTCACAGTGTGAGCCGCGCTCTGGAAGTCAGATAGAACCAGAGCCCACCCCGAGCGAGACCCCGCGGTCTTTCCCGCCGATAGAGCGGCCTGTTAGCTCACAGTGTCAGCCCCCCGGCTCTGGAGGTCAGATAGAAGCAGAGCCCGCCCCGCCCTGCTCTTATTTCCGCTGAAAGAGCGTCTTTCTCTGCCTCTTAAAGGTGCGGAGAGACGAGCACCAAGCACCGCGCTCCTCCAACGGCACTGCCATGTTATAATAACAACAGGTCCAATCCAGGTTTAGTTCTGGCCAGACCTGGTTTATTCCACGTTCTTTTAGTCCTGGTCTAGTCTCTTAGCCCGTCAGGAACACAACGTTACACTATAAAAAAAATGTTACACTATAAAAAACAACCTTGGAACGAATCAGGCTTTTTCCATCCTACTCAACTTACAAATTTTTCACGTTACGAAACCACTTCTGGAACAAATTAATTTCGTAAGGTGAGGTACCACTGTACTTTCTAATCTATGTTATAATGTTTCTCCATCATAAACAGACCTGGAGTTGTGTTTTGTTTCATTCACACATAATTAACTCAGAAACCCTGAGTTTTTCTCTCAAACAGAAAACACTCTTGCACTTTGTGATGTCATGTGGTCATAAAGGAAGTGCTCCACTGTGTTTTAAGCTCCATACACCTTCACTAGAAGGATGATTTGGATGATTTCAGCCCTGGAATTGCCAATCTCTACAGAACGAGAGGTAAATAGTAGCTGCTAACTTGAAAACTACCGCTTCATGACATCACAATGGAACAGATTATTTTGAGTTTTGCAGATGTAGACAGACTAATTATTACTCAAACATGTGTGAATGAAACAAAACACAACTCGGTTTGTTTTTGACGAAGTAACAACATTCTAACACAGCTTAATAGTCACTTCCCCCGTTACCCCCGTTGCACTGTTGTTTACTACTGTTATGGCACATTGACTACTGGAATTTTAGTACTGTTGTTTACTCCTGTTACTGCACTAGAATTACTACTGTTGCACATTTATTTTTATTTTATCTTAACTCCTATGCACATTCTACTGCACATGACCAAGTCACTGCTGTATCTTCCATTGCACATTTTTGATGCACACTGCACACTTTGGAAATCTGTATATAGTATAGTTTATTTATTATGTTGCACTGTTTTAAGATTTTAGATCTTAGACTTTAGTTTTAACTTTAGATCTCTGTCTTAGATAGTTTTTTGTTGTGTTTTGTCTTCATATTGTATCTTGTACACTGTCTTTTTGCACTACTTGGCCAGAGAGAAACAAAATTTCGATTCACTGTATGTTGAACACATATGGCAGAATTGACAATAAAGCTGACTTTGAACTTCCACATAATATGCGATCTTTAATGTTATGAAAAAGATGTGAAGAAATGTCAAATTAATAAAGCTTTTCAGGTGCACGCACACGCTCATATAAACAGTTATTCATTGGTTATATTACTATATTACTTAAACACTGGAGCATATCACTGTCTTAATGCTTATACTGAAAAAAACGTTTCATAATGTGTGTATTATGGTATCAGGCAGCGCACAGTGTGTCTCTTCTGGAATGTGGGCAGGTTGACCAGAGGCCGGAGAAGGAGATAAGGAGTAAAAGGGAGTCATCTGTGCTCAGCAGCAAACGTGAGAAAGCAAGGAGGAGCCCAAGTGAAACCTGATCAACATATTATTTGCATATTTGCATATTCATATTGTATTTCTATCTGGGTTTGAGGGAAAGGTAAGCAGTCAGTCTGAAGTTCCTGGCATAAGTCTTACATATTGTGAGCTACTAGGGAAAGACTGGCCCAGAGCCCTGCATTAGACTTTTTGTTAGGGGAATAAACATTTGGTTAATTTGAACCGGAAAGGTATAACGGCTCCTGAAAAAGGATGGGTCAAATGCAGAAGTCAAATTTCTCCTGTGTGTCACTGTGTGTGAGATCAATAAAGGCTTAACTTTAATCTTAAAGGGACAGTGTGTAAGATTTTTACCTGTTAATTGCTGAAATTGAAGATACCCATTCAAAAATACATTGTTTTCCAAGACTTTTCACTTCCATCATGAAATCAAAGTATTCTTTTGGACTTAGATATAGTCACATAAAAGGGGGATCTTCCCCATGCAGAGGCAGCCATTTTGAATACGAGAGCCGCAGAAGGACATTTGGGCTCCGCCTTCGGCAAGGCTCGTGGTTTTGGGTAAACAACACAAGCATGCTGCCGGATCAGACGTCGTAATGGATCTAACACGTGTTTTGGACTAAATTGTTTTACTGGATTTTATTCGCTGGATCCTTACGGACAGATTGAGAGCAAGTTTATGGTGAAATACAGAGTTTGACCTGTGCAAAGCATTCTAAGGTAAGCTAACCTCGTTTGTGCTTTTCCGTATAAAAGCCCCATGTGCTCGGGGAGTGATTGTTTTGCAGGGAAATGAATTGCATAGTCAAAAAGAGGAGACTGTAAGGTTTCATTTGATGTGTAGAGTGTCATGGTACATGATCGGGAATGTGTGTTTTCATGAGAAAAGATTTTAAAAAACAAAAAACGGGACCGCGTTTTATTTATACAGTAGCGGCGCGTGTCCGCGTTACGGCACGCCCGGGTGACCCTCGAGGTCTGCCGTAGCTAAAACAGAAAGTGCAATAGCACCATCCACCTATGCGCCACGAATTTTACACACTGGGGCTTTAAAGTCTTTCGACAGAATGCCATCCCCCAACAGATGCTATGTCCACACAGTTTTTACTTATTTTTCATCAGGAATCAGGAAGGTTTTTATGAGTGAACAGGTTCACAACATTAGGAACTTGCTTCGATACCTGGAGCGGACAGACACTCCGAGCACCAGGGCGGCCATTCGCGGCGCCAACTTGGTTCAACAGAGTAGAAAAAAAAAAGATGCAGACAATTTTACAACATGTAATGACAGAAAAAAACAATTGGAGAGGTAAACATACGGTCATCTTTTTCTTTGGCAACAGAAGGAAGGGTGGGGGAGGGGGTCAGATTGGAAATCAATAATTGATCGGAAACTGACGCAGAGGCAGACTTACTAAATAGACAGGGCAGAGTGTTTTACATAAAAATGTCAGTGTGAGCCGAATGGAATGTCTTGTTTTTGTTTTGTAGAGTGCTGTGTAAGATAAGGCCCCAGCTGTGACCTTGGATGTGTTTGTGCAGAAGCAGAGTCAAAACAAAGCAAAGTCCATCACAATTTCAGGAGAAAATTTAGCATAATCAATACATTTTTAGAACCCAGGCGAACAGACAATTTGCCAGGACCCTGGTTTCTGCCAGTCACCCCAACTTCATGCCACCAAGCAGGTCTGCGCGACTCGCAATCCTCCCGCTGGCACGTATGATGAATGAACGCAGACTGAGCCGCTGTTCCACACAGTTCCACATCCATTATCCGAGATGTTATCCAGTACCAGACAGATTTCCACAAATTAGGTGTTTCAGTTCAATCTGTGTTTCCCTTCGGATCTCGTCCTCCCTGGTCCGCCACAGCCCCACTATCGTGTAAAATGACCTCCGGCGGCTCGGGCTCTTTTATCCGCTCGGCTCCAATTAGTGATGGGTCAGAAAAACATCCTCCAGGCCAATCCAGATGTCCTGCCATCAAAATTCCAATAGTAATCGTTTCATGTCCTTCAGTAACAGCGGTGCCAGACGCACAGAGCGTCGTGTATCTAGCAGCGAGTTCCCTTGGGACTGTCCGGCTCTCCAGACCGGCGCTCCTCCATGAAAAAATATGCCAATAGCGTTGTGGGACCAGCTCCAATTCATGATTTAGGATTTCAAAAATCTGTTCCAACAGGAGAAAAATTACGAAAAATGACGAGACGAAAATACGTCTGCTCTCCTCGTTGCTCTCCTGAGTTTCTGTTTTTCAAAGTAGCCAGGTTGAACTTTAGGGTTTTTGTTATCCTTTTTATGTGTTTCTTGAAGTTAAGAAGAGGATCAAGCCTTAATCCTAGATATTTATACTCTGTTACAGTTTGGATTGTTTTTCCATTAACCATTACAGTGGCATGTTCAGTTTCCTTTTTCTTGTTAGTGAAGTACATAACTGCAGTTTTATCGACATTCAGCATGAGGCAGGAGCTGTGCAGCCAGAGTTGAGGAATAACAAACTGGAAATCACATCATCTCATAGACAAGCAGATGGCGTACCCTCCAGAGCAAAAGTTACAGATTGTGACTTTAAACTGCTAACATAAAGCTCAATAATGTGAGTAGAATTCTCTTCCAATCTGCAGCTCTCCTCACATCTCAGTATGACACCACATTGTTATCTGTTATAACAGGTGCACAGGCCTCAGAGCCTCCCCATGTGCACTCACTTCCACTCTTTCTCTTTCTCTTTTTCTTTCTTTCTCGTTCTCTTTTTCTACCACTTTATACTAACTGGACTCCCGCCGTGCTCCTACTTGGACGACACCCCGCCAGCTGCCCTCAGATCACCGCAGACGGGTGACCAAAACAAAACAAAAACCCGCGGAATGAACAGCATGCACATCCCCCCAGTGTGAAGCTTTTGGTTGGCCTCTCCCGCTTCTCCTCCTCCGCCCCCCTCTCTCTCCGCCCCATCGCTTCTTTCTCTCCTCCTCCTTGCCTCTCCGTCTTCCTCTCTTCACCTCTCCCTCTTTTCCTCCTCATTGCTTCTCTTCCTCCCCTCTCCTCTTCCTCTTCTCTCCCTCTCCTCCTCCCCTCTCTCCTCTTTGCCTCTCCCTCTCCTCCTCATCACCTCTCCTCCTCCTCCCCTCTCTCTCCTCCCCATCGCTTCTCGCTCCTCCTCACCTCTCCTTCTCCAACTCTTCGCCTCTCCCTCTCCTCCTCATCGCCTCTCCCTCTCCTCCTTCTCCCTCTCCCTGCCTCTTTCTCTCCTCCTCAAGTTCAAAGTTCAAAGTTCAAAGTCAGCTTTATTGTCAATTCTGCCATATGTGTTCAACATACAGTAAATCGAAATTTTGTTTCTCTCTGGCCAGGTAGTGCAAAAAGACAGTGTACAAAATACTGTTTAGACTGTTTAAACAGTCCTCCTCTCTCTCTCTCTCCCACATTGCTTCTCACTCCCCCTCCCTCTTCTCCACCTCACCTCAACCTCTCCACCTCGTCTCCCCTCTCCTCCTCACCTCTCCCTCTTCTCCTCCGCGCCTCTCCTCCACATCGCCTCTCCTCCTTCCCTCTCCTCCTCCTCATCTCTCCCTCTATTTGCCTCTCCCTCTCCTCCTTCTCCCTGCCTCTTTCTCT
Source organism: Paratrypauchen microcephalus (assembly GCA_036785185.1). Lineage (NCBI taxonomy): Eukaryota > Metazoa > Chordata > Actinopteri > Gobiiformes > Gobiidae > Paratrypauchen > Paratrypauchen microcephalus. Next base: position 2,151,158 of record JAVJIX010000096.1, read on the forward strand.
CCTCCTCCTCTCTCTCTCTCTCCCACATTGCTTCTCCCTCTCCCTGCCTCTTCTTCTCCTCCTCACCTCTCCCTCTCCACCTCGTCTCCCCTCTCCTCCTCACCTCTCCCTCTTCTCCTCCTCACCTCACCTCCACATCGCCTCTCCTCCTTCCCTCTCCTCCTCCTCATCTCTCCCTCTATTTGCCTCTCCCTCTCCTCCTTCTCCCTGCCTCTTTCTCTCCTCCTCCTCTCTCTCTCTCTCCCACATTGCTTCTCCCTCTCCCTGCCTCTTCTTCTCCTCCTCACCTCTCCCTCTCCACCTCGTCTCCCCTCTCCTCCTCACCTCTCCCTCTTCTCCTCCTCGCCTCACCTCCTTCCCTCTCCTCCTCCTCATCTGCCTCTCCCTCTCCTCCTTCTCCCTCTCCCTGCCTCTTTCTCTCCTCCTCCTCTCTCTCTCTCTCCCACATTGCTTCTCCCTCTCCCTGCCTCTTCTCCTCCTCACCTCTCCCTCTCCACCTCGTCTCCCCTCTCCTCCTCACCTCTCCCTCTTCTCCTCCTCGCCTCACCTCCACATCGCCTCTCCTCCTTCCCTCTCCTCCTCCTCATCTCTCCCTCTATTTGCCTCTCCCTCTCCTCCTTCTCCCTGCCTCTTTCTCTCCTCCTCTCTCTCTCTCTCTCTCTCCCACATTGCTTCTCCCTCTCCCTGCCTCTTCTTCTCCTCCTCACCTCTCCCTCTCCACCTCGTCTCCCCTCTCCTCCTCACCTCTCCCTCTTCTCCTCCTCGCCTCACCTCCACATCGCTTCTCTCTCTTCCTCCTCACCTTGCCCTCTCCTCCTCCTCCTTGCCTCTCTCTGACCCTGAAATCACTGCTTCTAGTCTGCCTTTCTTCCTTCCAATAGACTCACGATGGCTGCTACTTTGGCACTTCATTCTTGTGTCATGAAAGCGCTCGGAGGAGACCATTTTCACACCCTGCTATATCATCTCCACTCTCAATAAAGTGATCCAACTTCACAGCACAAGCTCCCTGCGTCTGCTCCACAATCTCAGACCATTTATCCGGGAGAGATGGCGGGTGCTGTGGTAGTAGTGACCGAGTTGACGTTCATCGGGGGGTCATTACTGTTACAGAGAGCAGAGATAGGAGTATTTATATCAAAGCATATATACATATTATTATACATGCATTATTATACATATGTGACCGACCGTGGCAAAACCAATCACAAGTCGTTTTGAGTTATTCACAGATTCTGAAAGTGTAGATTCTAAGCTTTCCAATGATGCCTTACACATGAAAATTTGGCAACATTTGAAGAAGTTGTGGCTATTTGAAAGCATGCACATTGGTTTATGTTGAGCGGAGAAATCAGCTCGTAAAGTTTTCTCACTCTTGGCGTTCTTGCCTAATTTGCATGACATTAAGCTAAGCCCTCCCCCATCACTGATTATCTGTGGTGTGGTGTTTACATTCAGGAAAGGTCTCAGAATGAGAAGGTACTTTGTTAAAATGGAAATGCTTTTATAACAAAAAGTCCATATAATCATTCAATAATTCAATAATACACAGGACATGTTAAAGGGACAGTGTGTAAGATTTTTACCCGTTAATTACTGAAATTGAAGATACCCATTCAAAAATACATTGTTTTCCAAGCCTTTTCACTTCCATCATGAAATCAAAGTATTCTTTTGGACTTGGATATAGTCACATAAAAGGGGGATCTTCCCCATGCAGAGGCAGCCATTTTGAATACGAGAGCCGCAGAAGGACATTTGGGCTCCGCCTTCACCTTCGGCAAGGCTCGTAGTTTTGGGTAAACAACAGAAGCATGCTGCCGGATCAGGCGTCGTAACGTGTTTTGGACTAAATTGTTTTACTGGATTTTATTTGCTGGATCCTTACGGACAAATTGAGAGCAAGTTTATGGTGAAATACAGAGTTTGACCTGTGCAAAGCATTCTAAGGTAAGATAACCTCGTTTTGTGCTTTTCCGTATAAAAGCCCCATGTGCTCAGGGAGTGATTGTTGTGCAGGGAAATGAATTGCATAGTCAAAAAGAGGAGACTGTAAGGTTTCATTTGATGTGTAGAGTGTCATGGTACATGATCGGGAATGTGTGTTTTCATGAGAAAAGAAAAAAAAAAAAAACAGGACCGCGTTTTATTTATACAGTAGCGGCGCGCGGACCTCGAGGTCTGCCGTAGCTAAAACAGAAAGTGCAATAGCACCATCCACCTATGCGCCACGAATCCTACACACTGGAGCTTTAAGTTAAAAATCACCTGTATTGTCAATTGAATACAATACAAAATAGTATAATATTTAGTCCTGGTTTAGTCCTGGTTTAGTCCTGTTTAAGTCCAGTTTTAGTTCTAGGTGTTTAACCGGGTTTAACCAGGACCGCACAGCAGGTCGCTAGCTAGCTAGAGATTCCTTCCTTCTTATGTAGCATTTACAGTTAAAGTTACGGATTTTTGAAGTTACGAATGCAAATGCATCCTATGAAATGCAGCTACATATTCATGAGCTGAGCACAGCTGATAGGCGGAAAAAGAAAACAAAAGAGCGCTACTGTCACGTGATTGGTTCGCAGCGGTACGATGGTCATTTAGACACGCCTCAATTCTTTCCGAAGCACAAGCCAATTTCACAGACAAAATGTATGCTTTTTAAGCAGCAAATGCTGTTATCTGAAACACGGAGTTGGTTGTTCATGATCTCAACTAGCACATTCTGCAAAAAAACGAAAATTACAAATTTTGAAAAAAAAAAAAAAAACTAAAAACTCAATCATCTGAGTTTCCATAATCCCGAGTTGCGGCCTCTTTCCGGGTGCTCAGTCACATATATTGCCAGAAGTATTTACTCAGCCATCCAAATAATGGAAATCAGGTGTTCCAATCACTTCCATGGCCACAGGTGTATAAAATGAAGCACCACGGCCTGCAGACTGTTTCTACAAACATTTGTGAAAGAATGGGTCGCTCTTAGGAGCTCAGTGAATTCCAGCATGGTACTGTAGTAGGACGCCACCTGTGCAACAAGTCCAGTCATGAAATTTCCTCTCTCCTAAATATTCCACAGTCAAATGTCAGTGGGATTATATACTCAACAAAAATATAAACGCAACACTTTTGTTTTTGCTCCCATTTTTCATGAGATGGACTTAACTCTTTCTCTACCAGCCTGTTTTCAAAATCTAAGCCCTTGTCTACCAGAGATTCAGAGCATTTTCACTGATATTTCAAGACTCACAGAATACTGAGTTCTTTCATTATATAAACGTAGCACACATCAAAATAAAGTGTTGACTCTCATCTTTCACCTGGAAAAAAAATTATGTTTCTAACCTTTTCGGTTCTCAAGTAATTGATAGTAGAACATAGCAAAGTTTCAGCAAAAACACTGTTTTTTGACAACAAATTTGAGAAAATGACCTTTTTGTGAAAGGAGGTATTACAAGCAGATAAGTGACTTTGACATCAATACTTATTGATTTAGTGACACCTCAAACATCTAAAATAACAGAGAAAGATTTTTGATTGCAATTTTTTTTTTAACAAATATAAGAAATAACTATATACAAATTGACAAAGAGAACAATCTTGAGAGAATAACAACAGTTACAATAACAACAGAACAATGTGTGCACGCGCGTGAACAATGTGTGCATGTGCGTGAACAATGTGTGCACGTGCGTGAACAATGTGTGCACGTGCATGTATGCGTGTGTGTGTGCGTGTGTGTTGTTGGCCTTCAGGGAGAGCGGCAAAGTACTGGCGAGCATAAAGGTTTGTCTGCTCAGTAATGTGTGCCAGCAGCTCATTCGTGATGAGGAGCTCAAAGAAGTCTGCTGGCACGTCAGACTTCAGCTCCGCTGCAGCGCTCCGGAGTCCAGGGGTGGCCGTGAAGGGAATCATGTTGGGTTCCCAACATTTTGTTGCCACTCCACACTTTGTGTGGCAGATGCACCACCTGTAAAATGACAGAAATGTACAACATTACCTAATGTAATTTTTTTGTATTGCTGCAATGTAATGGGGAGAATATATATATTTTTTTACCTTTCTTCTCCGCTTTGCGAGCAGAGGTCCCCACCCCTGCTCGCAAAGTAGGTCCTCTGCTGGATGAAGGCTCTGTAAATGGGAAATTCCTTCACATCAATAGTGGCATTTTACATATACAATTTTACATATACACACACACATACCCAAGCATAAACCTTTACATACACACACACACACACACACACACACGCATAAACCTTTATACACATAGCTACGCACGCGCACGCACGCACGCACAGACACGCACACACACACACGCACGCCTGCATTCATTCACACAGTAGCTCCCGGACATTTGGACAAGAGGGAAAAAGTGCATGCAGGCAGGGAGGGGATAAAGTAAGTTCATTCATTGATTCACCACACAGCACGTAAACTTAGTTCTTACCCATCTCTTCCTCTGGAGAGGGGGATCTGCTTCTCCCAGAGGATCCCGACGGCAGCCGCTCACCGGGCGGCTCGGGGTCTGGCTCGCTGGACTCAAATTCGCTGTCCTCCGGGTCTGAGACCCGAATAGACATGGCCCCTGCCTCGGACAGACGAGATCTCTTTCTTGCCGTCCTTGCCTGATCCGGCGTGTCTCCGCGGTCCTGTGGTCCGGGACCTTGGGTCCCAAGACCACTCCGACCGCTCGGATCACTCCGTAAAAACCGATCGATTGTTAGCTGCCGCTAGGCAGCTAACGCCATATTGCTCCACTACTCAGTACACACGGGTGAGCGCTTCTGGGCTCTCCGCCCCCGATCGCCAAACTAACACACACACGATCACCACCTAGGGGTTGGATGTGTGAATTACACCTTGAACTATGAATTACAAGTTGCTCCCGGACGTATCCTAGCAACCCCCGCTGAAAAACGGCTCTGACGTCAAACGACGTCTCCGGTAGAGAAAGAGTTAAAGATTTAAAATTCATTCCAGATACACAATATTACCATTTCTCTCAAACATTGTTCACAAATCTGTCTAAATGTGTGATAGTGAGCACCTCTGCTTTGCTGAGACAATCCATCCCACCTCACAGGTGCACCACATCAAGATGCTGATCTGACATCATGACCAGTGCACAGGTGCGCCCCAGACTGCCCACAATAAAAGGCCACCCTGAAATGTGCATTTTTTATTTTTTATTTTGCTTTATTGGGGGTTTGGGGACTCAGAACCAGTCAGTATCTGGTGTGACCACCATTTGCCTCATGCAGTGCAACACATCTTCTTCACATAGAGTTTATCAGATTGTCAGTTGTGGCCTGTGGAATGTTGGTCCACTCCTCTTCAATGGCTGTGCGAAGTTGCTGGATATTAGTGGGAGCTGGTACACGCTGTCGTATACGCCGGTCAAGCACATCCCAAACATGCTCAATGGGTGACATGTCCGGTGAGTATGCTGGCCATGCAAGAACTGGGACATTTTCAGCTTCCAAGAATTGTGTACAGATCCTTGCAACATGGGGCCGTGCATTATCTTGCTGAAACATGAGGTGATGTTCATGGATGTATGGCACAACAATGGGCCTCAGGATCTCATCACGGTATCTCTGTGCATTCAAAATGCCATCAATAAAATGCACCTGTGTTCTTCGTCCATAACAGATGCCTGCCCATACCATAACCCCACCACCACCACGGGCCACTCGATCCACAACATTGACATCAGCAAAGCGCTCACCCACACGACGCCACACACGCTGTCTGCCATCTGCCCTGAACCATGTAAACCGAGATTCATCTGTGAAGAGAACACCTCTCCAACGTGCCAGACGCCATCGAATGTGACTATTTGCCCACTCAAGTCTGTTACGGCGACGATCTGGAGTCAGGTTAAGACCCCGATGAGGACGACGAGCATGCAGTTGAGCTTCCCTGAGACGGTTTCTGACAGTTTGTGCAGAAATTGTTTGGTTATGCAAACCAATTGTTTCAGCAGCTGTCCGAGTGGCTGGTCTCAGACGATCTTGGAGGTGAACCTGCTGGATGTGGAGGTCCTGGGCTGGTGTGGTTACACGTGGTCTGCGGTTGTGAGGCCGGTTGGATGTACTGCCATATTCTCTGAAACGCCTTTGGAGACGGCTTATGGTGGAGAAATGAACATTCAATTCACGAGCAACAGATCTGGTTGACATTCCTGCTGTCAACCAGCAGGAATGTCCCTCAATGCTTGTGACATCTGTGGCATTTTGCTGTGAGACAAAACTGCACATTTCAGGGTGGCCTTTTATTGTGGGCAGTATAAGGTGCACCTGTGCACTAATCATGATGTCAGATCAGCATCTTGATGTGGCGCACCTGTGAGGTGGGATGGATTATCTCAGCAAAGCAGAAGTGCTCACTATCACACATTTAGACAGATTTGTGAACAATGTTTGAGAGAAATGGTAATATTGTGTATCTGGAATGAATTTTAGATCTTTAAGTCCATCTCATGAAAAATGGGAGCAAAAACAAAAGTGTTGCGTTTATATTTTTGTTGAGTGTAACAAAGTGGAAGCGACTGGGAATGAAGTTGGGACCAGACCCCATCAGGTGTGGTCTCCATGAAGATAGAAAGGTTTAATGCCATATTGTGAAAGCATTTGGCAGACCCTCCACCAGAAAAGTTACACAATGCACCTTTAAGGTTGCCATCAAGTTTAGACATTAGGTTATATACATATTATTTTAATAAATTATTTTTTCAGGTTTTTTCAAATTTGTATTCACCCTTAAGATTTGAACAGCATATTGGCAAGGCTGAATGATAATGTAAACATTTTTTCTAAAATCTTGGGCGCCAGTTTTTAACTTAAGTGCCTATGACAAATTCGGTTTTGCTAGAACACAGCTACGATCATTGTGTTTAAGATTTTAAAAAATATCCTCCTGAGACCCGTGTCATTGAGTTAACCAGTCTATCTTTTAAGTGTTTTGAGATATACTCTAGTTTAAAATATAAATAAGAAATTAAAAGGGAGTCTAAAAACGTTTGAGGTGACTGTAAAAGCTTCTCAGAGATGTTGGTCATCAAAAATAAAATGTTTTGTTTTGTTTTTGTTACATGTTACAACATGATGTAACTGCAATGTAATGTAAATGCTAAGGTGTTCATTTACCTCCAAATAGAAAATAATAATAATAATAATAATAATAATAATAATAATAATAATAATAATAATAATAATAATAATAATAATAATAATAATTTAAATACACTTTTTTCTTCGGTCCCAGGAGGCCATGAAAACTTATACGCACTTGAACTGTGTGTGTGTGTTTTGTTTTTTGCTATTGAGTGGCTCATTATGTCATGCATATAGGCAACCTCTCAAATTGTATTATTCCATCAGCCCAGATACAGTAATGTCAAAACAAGGTGCTGCTGTCTGTTGAAAGCTATAAAATAAAAATTTGAATTACAAAGAACAGTATCAAGTACAGTATTGGTAACTCTCTTGAAAACAATGACACCACAACATACTAGCTCGGCAATTGATCTACTCCTGTAAGGTAGTGGTGACAGAGTTGACGTTCATCGGAGGAGTCATTACTGTTCCAGAGAGAATAAGGATGGGAGCATTAATATAAAAGTACAAGTAAGATAGATATACTGAGAAATTGTAAATATTGATACTGATTAGCAGATACTGGTATCAATTTTAAACATATTAGGGTCATTTCTTTTTTGTTTTGTTTGAATCTCTTCACCCTTAAAGGTCCCATGGCATGAAATTTTCACTTTCTGAGGTTTTTGAACGTTAATGTGAGCTCCCCTACCCTGTTTAGCCCCCTCCCCATGGCTAAAAGTTGCGAAATGTGTAAACTGAGCATTTGCGATCCTTTTCCGCGTTTGAAAAAAGACAGCCCAAACGGGCGATTCTGAGCAAGGCAACTTTCTGACGTTACACTCGCAGAAAGGTTTCCACCCCCCGTCTGGATGTCTACTCACCGTCTCTGGAAATCACGCCCAGAGAGTTTGGACCGCAAACGAGCTACGCAATGAGAGATGAGGTTTTTTATTTACCTGGAGGCACGTGAGAGTGTTTCCAGGCTCGGATGTCTTTTATCCGAGCCTCTGAACCTCTGAAACAGCAGTGGTTTAATTTTATTTTCTGTGGAAATGTGTTTTTTTTTTAATGGAAAGCGTCTCATATCTTCCTCCGCTCTTAAAACATGGAAGTGGGACCAGCGCACCGCTAATCCAGGAAGCAGCGGCGTATTTGGCCACAACCCACCCACTGCACTGGCCTGTCTCTGTCCTCCTCATTTGCATTCAAGCAACAATACCCAGAATAAAGCATTTCAGAGACATATTTATGACTCTGACTGTCTTCATGAGGCTTTCTCATGTACTGAGGCTTGATTTTGAAGAAGGATTCATTTACAGCATTAGGGAACCATTAAGGAGCCATATAAAAGCATCAAGAAGTACCATGTCATGCGATCTTTAAGATTAGACTAGTATCAAGTATCGGGATCTGTATTGATAACAAAAATGGTGGTATCACATGAAAAGACTAATGCTATGACTAAATAAAAATGTCTTGTCCAAATCAAAACCACGACAAGGTAGCCAACAACAGGTACGCTCCAGGTATCACTCCCCTGTGTTATAAACGTGAAGTGAAAAGGCAATTTTCACTGTCCGTTATGTCATCTCCACTTCACAGCATAGACTTCCTGCATCTGTTGCACAATTCCAGCCCATTTATCCACAAAAGATGATGGGTGGTGCTGATGCTGCTCTCCTATTGATTTACTCCAGTGTGGTAGTGTGGTAGAGGCAGTACTCGAGTTGAGGGGGGATGGGGGGGGTGGCATCCCCCCTGTGGGAAAAAATAGTCAAAATCATCCCTCTTCTAAAACGGGCATCCCTTCTTCCATCCCTTATGGCATTTTATCAATCAGGCATGAAAATCCCTAAACGTTTGGCGAATTTCGCCATTTTTAAGTCAAAATGGCCAGTGCGCTCCAGCTTCCAATCATGTTGCAGCATAATTACGCACCGATACGCGCTCCCGCCAATCATGACGATTGCCGCTGTTGTGTTTGCGACTGTTCGCCGATCAGCTGTGAGCCTGATATTTACGCGGCATTTCTAAGTGAAGAGGAATCCTTAACTTCCTACGTTAATGCTACGTAAGAAGGAACTCTCGCCTTGGGACACGGGATACGTTCGGGATTATGTCCTTTTCTCCGGAGCTCCGGATTATTAAAGACAACACGGCAAACTGTTAGAATGGATCTGACCGCATTCTTATGGGTGAGTCATATTATCAGATTATTTCTGCATCTATTTCGGCACTAAACAAGGACTAAACCAAGACTAAACCAGGTTTAAACCAGGACTAAACCAAGACTAAACCAGGTCTAAACCAGGACTAAACCAGGTCCAAACCAGGACTAAGCCAAGACTAAACCAGATCTAAACCAGGTTTAAACCAGGACTAAACCAAGACTAAACCAGGTCTAAACCAGGACTAAACCAGGTCCAAACCAGGACTAAGCCAAGACTAAACCAGATCTAAACCGGGTCTAAACCAGGACTAAACCAGGACTAAACCGGGACTAAACCAAAACTAAACCAGGTCCAAACCAAGACTAAGCCAGGACTAAAACAGGTCTAAACCAGGTCTAAACCAGGTCTAAACCAGGACTAAGCCAGGACTAAACTGGGACTAAACCAGGACTAAACCAAGACTAAACCAGGACTAAGGTGTGTGTGTGTGTGTGTGTGTACGTGTGTGATAACATATATCCTGTGTATTATTGAATTATTGAATGATTATATGGACCCCCCCCCACCCCGTTGGTGAAAAATTTCACCATCCCCCCTGGTTTCATTTTACAACTCGACTACTGGGTAGAGGTGATTGCCCAACCTAAAACTATGACAAAACATTAATATTTTCACAATCTAAAAGTACTGTTTGCATCCTTAAAGCTCAAAAATGCTCTGTTCCACCTTGTGATGTCATGAATTTCATAGTTTTCAAGTTTATAGCTACTTTTTACATTTGATTCAGCAGACATTGACAATTCCAGGGCTGAAAATATGATTCTAGTGAAGGGGTATGGAGTTTAAAAACATATTAGAGCACTTTCTGTATTACAACATGACATCACAAGGTGGAACGAAGGGTTTTCTGTTTAAGAGAAGAACTCAGCCTCAATATGCAGGGTTTATGTGCTAAATAATCCATCTGTGAATGAAACGAAACTGCAGGCATGTTTGTGATGATCAGAAAATAGCGTAATATTGTATGACGTCTTAACTAAAACAAAAAAAATCAACTGTCAAAAGACTAAAACTAAATTAAAATGCATTTTTAACATTAATACTGCTATAGGCATTTGGCAGGTATGCCCCATCACAGTTACCAGTTGAGGAGGAGGTCCTTAATAAAAGGGTACTGAAAAGGTGATTTTCACAGTCTGCTATACTGTATAATCATTCATTTTCCTCCACTTAATCCATGGTCCGGGTCATGGAGGGAACAGTCCAAGCCGATCTCCCGCCCAGATCTCCCCCCACCAGCCCCCATGGATCCTCCTGTGGGTGGTGGGTCCACAGAAGGATGGCCCCACATCGCTCCTTCAGGCAACTGGCCTTGATGTATTTCTTGTCATGGGGGCTCTCTACCGGTGGACCAGAGACTGGGGGCGAGGTGGGTTAAGTGTTTTGCCCAAGGACACAAAGGCAGCACCCATCCGTGGGAGCTGGAATCGTGCCACCAACCCGTGGGCCAGTGGATCCAATCGCTCCACCAACGCTGCATGTCAAGAGCGGGATTTGAACAATTCAAGGATAAGGATTCGCAGAAAAAGAACGCTCTGAACTTTTCTGTTGCAAGTGAGACATGGCTGAAGATTCGGACTTTGAGACTGAGGAAGAGTTATTTGAGTGTGATGGCCGTCCCTATCGTTTTGAGCCTGAGTATATGGATGAGGAGAAAGAAGGAAGCGGAGACAGTTTGAGGAGCAGCGCACCAGAGAAGAGCAAGCGACGGCCCATCTACAAAGACAGTACCTGGTGGTGTTTATGTGGACATTGTATGTCGATGGCCACAGAGGAAGAATGCCTTTGCTGTCTCGAGTGGGATTTGCGGCCAGGAGATGAACGTCTGGGTGATGATAACAGAAATCTGTCTGTCAACTCTGGAGAATATTCGTGCCAGGATGAACCGTGGTGTAATAGAAATATTTTTTCGTGTTCCGAAATAGAATTGGAGGAGCCAGCCAAAGCCTGCCGGACCACACGGGCAACTTTCAGTTGAGTAAGTAGCCAACACACAATTATTGTTTGTTTGCATTGAATTGGTTTGTTATGCCTATATAGTCATGATGACGCAATCTAATGAAACTATATCTGGATATGGGGTTTCTGTACAGTGACACACTGAGCGTCTATGATCTGAAAAGTGCTAAAGTTTGTGTTATTTGGTGACCGCAACCATATGCCCCGAGCACTCACGTTACGGATATCGCTAAACTACAAATTCTCCGGACATGCTCCAAATGACACCAAAGTGCTATGGGTGAGTTGCTCATGTTGTTATATTAACAAAATAAGATTCAGATTGTAAAAAACGTTACTACTCCTTTACATTTTTTTCAGAATTTAGCTTAAAAATATGCAAAAAATAATGTTTACTGACTGTTCATAGTGTGATTACCATTATTTAACCAATACTTAACCTATGCTAATAATTTCTTTTAACTAATTATTATTATTATTATTATTATTATTATTATTATTATTATTATTATTATTATTATTATTTAATCAAAACCACATTCAAATTCCTCGACAGGTATGCCCCATCTCACCCCGTGTTAAAAAAAGGGCTCAGAAAAGGCCATTTTCACAGTCTGGTATATAATCTCCACTCTGAATAAAAAGAACCGACTTCACAGCACAGCCTTCCTGTGCCTGCCGTATAAACCGGGCCCATTTATCCGGGAAAATGTGTCGGGTGGTGCTGTCTCTCTTTCGCCAATTGATCTACTCCAGCGCGGTAGAGGTGACGGAGTTGACGCTCACCGGGGGGTCATTACCGTTACAGAGAGAGACTTTTCGTTAATCTGAACTGGAGTGGAGGGCCCTGCGGGAGACCGAGAATTCACCGCTTGAATGTGTAGGTATAATGTTGGAAGAAGTAATTATGTATGAAGCTAGGGTCAGACCAGACAGACGCTATTGTATTGTGCTAATCTTGTTCTCGCTATGTTGCTGTCAGCCAGTTGGAATGTGTTTAAGATTACAAGATTATAAAACTGGCAGTGGTAGAAGTAAAAGTACAGTCAAAGAAGCACAGTGTAACCTTTTGGTTTTGTAACTGCTCTGCCTGGAATGTTCCACAGTATGACATTAAAAAGCCTACCTTACATTTATGAAAGTGAGCGGGATTGTCTCTCCACAGATCTGACAGTAACTTGGTCTGGTTTGGTCTCCATGAAAATAGAAAGGTTTAATGCCATTCTGTGAAACATTCCACACAAAGCAATAATATCTCCATGGAGAAAGGCATTGGGTGGACCTTTAAATAATTACATAAGTACAAAGTCTGTATGAAAACTACTACTCAAACTACTTTTTCATGCAATTTTATTAGCCTTTTAGAGCAGTATTTTACGCAACATGTAGTTAATTAACCAATTTGCATATTGTCTTAGCAGTGACTGCGTGCACATGGAAAACTCCAAACCGATTGCAAAGTGATTGGGGTCGTAACGGCTGCATGTGCACAGGGATTGGTTTGGATTGGGATTGGTTTGCCCCATCCCCCAGGAACCCCTGGCCTAGGCCGATAGCAAACCACTTGGCATCGTCATGTGAACGATTTCGGATCGGATTAGCATACTCCGCATGGGCGCCAGGAATTTCAGGAATTTCACCTGGAAGTTGTAAGAGTGGTAGGGGGTGCCTCTCAGTACCAAGTACCAATTGTTGTTTCATACGAAAACATGGCTGCGAAGAAAGCAACAAGCACGCACTACTGGACAGACTAAGAAACTGGGTTCATGCTGCACCAGGTGCGAGAGATAAACATTTAAAACTTTATGGACGGACGGCGCACAAGAAACGCTAGTCTTTATCAGAAGATAGCGTTGAAGATGGAGCAGGCAGGTTTTGTTCGGACACCTGAGCAAATCAAAATCAAATGGAAAAACCCCAGGGCAGCGCACGCCACAGCCAAGAAGAACACCGGGAGAGCGCATTACGATGGCTCAGGACAGCGGTACTTCACGCACCAACAAGCCTCATCTTCCACCATATCTGGACTATGAACGTAACGCACAGGGCAATTCCAGAAAAGAAGGAGTAAACTTCGTCTTTTCTGGAATTATTCAATGTTCCTGTTGTTACCAGCACCTGGAAGCTGTGCACGGAGTTTTAAACTTTTGAAATGACGCACAGGGCACTTTTACAAACATTTTGAGTTATCTATTGTGACCTTATAGTATCAGAAGAGAGTGTGTGTTTTTTTAAACTGTTGTATAACTTGTAAATATTAAAAATCAGTGTGGAAATTTACTTAAGTTGTAATTTCACTACCCCAGACCTTACATAAATGAACGATAAACTCATAGCTACAAATTTAATGCCTTTATTTGTGGCACAAAAGATGCAAGCAACAAAAAACAACAACATGATTAAAACATGTGTGGTATAGGTCCCAATCCTCATAATTTTCGTTGTCCTCGATTGCTTGTAGTATCAAGCGCACAACAAGTACGCCAATGCCGCTCCGTCAAACTCCTCGAAAAGCCATCGCATTATACCGCCAGATAGCTGTTGTGTTGTGTTTATATTGAGCAGTCATCACCCGGAAGTAGTTGGACTACAGCGCCACATAGCGTTGCGGAGCCTGCCAGGTCGCTGACCTGAATCTGATTGCGCGACATGCATGTGCACTCGGATTGGACGACAGACCACCCGCCGAGCAAGTGTGAAAAAACCAATCCAATCCTGATCCAATCCTACCATGTGCACGCACTCAGTGTCCAATCAGTGGAGGCGATGCAGTGCTGTTGTGTATTGGTGTAGGTGTAGAAAGGGACACAGACAGAAGTGAGACAACTGTGCACTAGGACACGTGCTGTAGTCCAATTATTTCAAATTCAGCTAATTACAATGTAAACAAACTGGGTACAACAGTTATGAAGTGGCAAAGAAGCCTAAAATAAAAATCTGAACTGAAGTCTAAATATAAAACAATAGAACATGGAACAATTATATGGTAGTGCAAAACCAGTATATTATTACCATCATCATTAGTAGTAGTAGTAGTAGTAGTAGTAGTAGTAGTAGTAGTAGTAGTAGTAGTAGTAGTAGTAGTACTCTCCCCTCTCACATAGTCTGCCGCCTCAGTTTGTCAGTAATATATTTCTCTATTTTCCATCTCGCCCCCCCCCCCCCTCCCGTAATGTATTTCCAAGCAAAAAAAGACCTCAATGTTTACCATTCCACTGTATTATGTCATATGTGTTTGTGACTACTGTGATTGTATCTGCATTTTCTATTCTGTTTATGTCCATGTTGGCTGCTTTAAGGTCCATGGACCCGTCCTTTTCAATCTCATCTCGTTGTTTACAAGGTTCTCGTTGTTTACAATGACAATAAAACTTTCTATTCTATTCTAGTAGTAGTACAGTGGTACCTCACCTTACGAAATTAATTAGTTCCAGAAGTGGTTTCGTAAAGTGAAAAATTCGTAAGTTGAGTAGCTATTTCAATGGAAAAAGCCTGATTCGTTCCAAGGCCCCGATCCAAGATTTTTTTTTTATAGTGTAACTTTTTTTTTTTTTTTATAGTGTGGTCTGGACCTACTCTAGACCTGCCAGGCACGGAGCCCCAGACATCCAGGGACCCAGGGGGACACTGCCAGCCTGCCTTAAGGGCTCCCTAAGCGGGCATGGGTCCGGGGATTGTCCCGGTCACCGGCCTGGAGGTCTTGAAGAAAGAAAGAAAGAAGAAAGAAAGCTATGCCTTTATTAGTCCCACAGTGGGGAAATTCCAGTTCTGCATTTAACCCATCCTGTTATCAGGAGCAGTGAGCAGCACATTACTGCGCCCGGGGACCATCTCCATGATCTTCTTGCTTCGGCTTGGTCAGGACCAAAGCTGGAGGTACCTATGGTGCATGTTTTGGGTTGAAGAGGCCGACCTCACGGTTCTATCCAGGCCGCTCTGTGAGCACCTTACGCGGGCAGGTCTGGAGCGGGTCTGGACCGCCGCGGCTCGCCTCGGCTGTGGCTCGAGGCGAGGCCAGGGGGTGGACGCACGCGCGGCGCTTTGGTCCACCTGGTCTAGTCCAGACCACTGCGGCTCCTCCTGGTTTAGTCCAGGTATAGTCCTGGTTTAGTCCAGACCACCGCGGCTCCTCTAGACCTCCTCTAGACCTGACCAGGTCTAGAGGAGGTCTAGACCACCGCGGCTCTTGCATGGGTCTCGTTCATGCGCTCAGACTGCGTGCTGTCCTACTCGCTGCTCCCCTCAGCTGTGACTCGAAACGAAACCAGGAAATAGGCGCTTTAATCCACCTGGTCTAGTCCTGGTTGGGTCCTGGTTTGGTCCAGGTTTAGTCCTGGTCCCGTCCAGGTTTAGATCTTGGTCTGGACCTGCTGGCAGCTCCGCGCCGGGTCATGCTGCACTATCACACATGTCCGCGCGCAGTCTTCTCCCCCCTCCCGCTTCCCCCCACACTTCATTATTGATACGTTTTGTTGGGAATCTGTGGGGGTTTGGGGGTTTGAACGGGGGACAGGTGTGAGAGGGGTTTAAATCCAGTCTGAGAAAAGCGTATAATGTGTGTGGCTGAGCGCGCATTATTTGAATTTTTGAGATTTCGCGTTTCGTAAATTGAATTTTCTTTCGTATCTAGAGACTAAAATTTATCGTGAAGGCGTTTCGTAACTTGAAATTTTCGTTTGTTGGGTCATTCGTAAGGTGAGGTACCACTGTAGTAGTAGTTATTTAAGGACAGTGCACAGAAAACATTAATCTCAGTGAAAAGATGCTCTGTGCCAGATTTAGCTCAAGCTTCTTTCCATCTGCAGTCCTTGGGCAGGTACAAAAGACATTAAAGAAACTATTTACATGAAACCATCTCTAACAACAACGTTTCAACAGGAACAGTGTCTCCTTAAAATAACCACTATCCAATTCATCATTAAACATTTAAAACAATCAAAATTCATTCATTCTTATTTGCATAAATGCAAGATTTCAAATTCATCTTCTAAAAATACTCAAAATCCTCTAAAATGTACATTTATCAAATTCATCAGTTTTATTATCCTCTAAAATACAATTCATCAACAACACGACAATCAAGACAAATGTCATTAGTCAAACACAACACATTTATATGAGGGGCCGTTCAAGACATTATTCATTCTGGTCGTCTCACATACATATATTCTCACTCTCACATACATATATTCTCACTCGCACGAGCTAAAGTATATATGTATGTGAGAGCTAAAGTATATATGTATGTGTGAGCTAAAGTATATATGTATGTGAGAGCTAAAGTATATATGCATGTGAGAGCTAAAGTATATATGCATGTGAGAGCTAAAGTATATATGCATGTGAGAGCTAAAGTATATATGCATGTGAGAGCTAAAGTATACATGTATGTGAGAGCTAAAGTATATATGCATGTGAGAGCTAAAGTATATATGTATGTGAGAGCTAAAGTATAGATGCATGTGTGAGCTAAAGTATATATGCATGTGAGAGGTAAAGTATATATGCATGTGAGGTAAAGTATATATGTATGTGAGAGGTAAAGTATATATGCATGTGAGAGGTAAAGTATATATGCATGTGTGAGCTAAAGTATATATGCATGTGAGAGGTAAAGTATATATGCATGTGAGGTAAAGTATATATGTATGTGAGAGGTAAAGTATATATGTATGTGAGAGCTAAAGTATATATGTATGTGAGAGCTAAAGTATATATGTATGTGAGAGGTAAAGTATATATGTATGTGAGGTAAAGTATATATGTATGTGAGAGCTAAAGTATATATGTATGTGAGAGCTAAAGTATATATGCATGTGTGAGCTAAAGTATATATGCATGTGAGAGGTAAAGTATATATGCATGTGAGGTAAAGTATATATGCATGTGAGAGCTAAAGTATATATGCATGTGTGAGCTAAAGTATATATGCATGTGAGAGGTAAAGTATATATGCATGTGAGGTAAAGTATATATGTATGTGAGAGGTAAAGTATATATGTATGTGAGAGGTAAAGTATATATGTATGTGAGAGCTAAAGTATATATGTATGTGAGAGCTAAAGTATATATGTATGTGAGAGGTAAAGTATATATGCATGTGAGGTAAAGTATATATGTATGTGAGAGCTAAAGTATATATGTATGTGAGAGCTAAAGTATATATGTATGTGAGAGCTAAAGTATATATGTATGTGAGAGGTAAAGTATATATGTATGTGTGAGTTAAAGTATATATGTATGTGTGAGCTAAAGTATATATGTATGTGAGAGCTAAAGTATATATGCATGTGAGAGCTAAATTATATATGTATGTGAGAGCTAAAGTATATATGTATGTGAGAGCTAAAGTATATATGCATGTGAGAGCTAAAGTATATATGCATGTGAGAGCTAAAGTATATATGTATGTGTGAGCTAAAGTATATATGTATGTGAGAGCTAAAGTATATATGCATGTGAGAGCTAAATTATATATGTATGTGAGAGCTAAAGTATATATGTATGTGAGAGCTAAAGTATACTGTATATGCATGTGAGAGCTAAAGTATATATGCATGTGAGAGCTAAAGTATATATGCATGTGAGAGCTAAAGTATATATGCATGTGAGAGCTAAAGTATATATGCATGTGAGAGCTAAAGTATATATGTATGTGAGAGCTAAAGTATATATGTATGTGAGAGCTAAAGTATATATGTATGTGAGAGCTAAAGTATATATGCATGTGAGAGCTAAAGTATATATGTATGTGAGAGCTAAAGTATATATGCATGTGAGAGCTAAAGTATATATGTCACGGGGAAACAGGAGGGATGACCCAAAACGCAGGACTACTGTTTAAGTACTTTAATAATAAACAAAGAACTGACCAAAATCCAAAAATCCAAAGAGGCAAGACATGACTACTAAAGACAAAACGTGACGAGACATTGACGATGGACCAACAAAGGGCAGAGGAGAACATGGGGTATAAATGCAGACAGACACAGGTGTAGCACATCAGGGCGGGGAAAACAATCAACAGACGACAGGAAGTAAAACTAAAAGTAACAAGCTGACCAGAAATGTCAAAATAAAACACTTGAGGACACGCCAAAGGAATAAAATACACACAATATGAAATAACAGCCAAAAGAAACATGAACCATGACAATATATGCATGTGAGAGCTAAAGTATATATGCATGTGAGAGCTAAAGTATATATGTATGTGAGAGCTAAAGTATATATGTATGTGAGAGCTAAAGTATATATGTATGTGAGAGCTAAAGTATATATGTATGTGTGAGCTAAAGTATATATGTATGTGTGAGCTAAAGTATATATGTATGTGTGAGCTAAAGTACATATGCATGTGAGAGCTAAAGTATATATGTATGTGAGAGGTAAAGTATATATGTATGTGAGAGCTAAAGTATATATGTATGTGTGAGCTAAAGTATATATGTATGTGAGAGGTAAAGTATATATGTATGTGAGAGCTAAAGTATATATGTATGTGAGAGCTAAAGTATATATGTATGTGAGAGCTAAAGTATATATGTATGTGTGAGCTAAAGTATATATGTATGTGAGAGCTAAAGTATATATGTATGTGTGAGCTAAAGTATATATGTATGTGAGAGGTAAAGTATATATGTATGTGAGAGCTAAAGTATATATGTATGTGAGAGCTAAAGTATATATGTATGTGAGAGCTAAAGTATATATGTATGTGTGAGCTAAAGTATATATGTATGTGTGAGCTAAAGTATATATGTATGTGTGAGCTAAAGTATATATGTATGTGTGAGCTAAAGTATATATGTATGTGTGAGCTAAAGTATATATGTATGTGTGAGCTAAAGTATATATGTATGTGAGAGGTAAAGTATATATGTATGTGTGAGCTAAAGTATATATGTTTGTGAGAGCTAAAGTATATATGTATGTGTGAGCTAAAGTATATATGTATGTGTGAGCTAAAGTATATATGTATGTGAGAGGTAAAGTATATATGTATGTGTGAGCTAAAGTATATATGTTTGTGAGAGCTAAAGTATATATGTATGTGAGAGCTAAAGTATATATGTATGTGTGAGCTAAAGTATATATGTATGTGAGAGCTAAAGTATATATGTATGTGTGAGCTAAAGTATATATGTTTGTGAGAGCTAAAGTATATATGTATGTGAGAGGTAAAGTATATATGTATGTGTGAGCTAAAGTATATATGTATGTGAGAGCTAAAGTATATATGTATGTGTGAGCTAAAGTATATATGTATGTGTGAGCTAAAGTATATATGTTTGTGAGAGCTAAAGTATATATGTATGTGAGAGCTAAAGTATATATGTATGTGTGAGCTAAAGTATATATGTATGTGAGAGCTAAAGTATATATGTATGTGTGAGCTAAAGTATATATGTATGTGAGAGGTAAAGTATGGTTGAAACGGAAGCTGAAAACGTTCTGATTCAAATGGGACCGGAGAATCGTAACTCATACGGTATTTTGGATGAACGCGAGGCGGTTGCCCCGCCTCCGTTGGCTACATTTTTGGCCGCACAACCGGCATGACACGGCCTGTTCCATTTCATGCAGCCCAAAACACAGAGCGAAAAGCCCATCCGGAAAGTGGAGAAAACTGCGTGAACCTCGGAGCTTTGAGGGAAAGGTTTAGCTAGTAATCTGCTAACTCGATGAAAAGTCAGCTCAAACTTTCTTATTTGGACAGATGTCCATCAAACACTAATAATATTTTTACTGTCAGGGGAAAAAGACTACAGGGGACTAAACGGACAGGGAACTAAATACTTGGCCACTGTAGCTTGTACGATAAAACCCACATTATTTCATGCATTAAACTTAAAAGACACAGTTTGACTATATCAAAGTTTATTTTTACAATCTGTGCATGTTTGTAAAGTGAAGAGTAAATACCACTGCCTGGACAGGTCAGTTTTAAGATGGACATTAGGTTCATTTAACAGGTGCAGACACTGGAGTAGATACTAGAGACCTGTGTCTGTTCATCACATCTAATATAACAATGAGAAAACTGTTTGAAATGTTTTATATGAATTTTCTTTTCTCATCTGCAGCCTCCTATATGAGGACACAACACTGCTGGGGCCACAGAACTGTTGGCTGAGGAGATGCTCATGGGTCATGAAATGGGTCAAATGCAGAAGACAAGGTAAAGCTAACACTGCCCTGGAGTTGTGCTGACCCAGACTTCTGCCACTGATTAGGTATGGGGCATCTGGCATTGAAAACTCCAGTAATAATAAGAGCTGCAAATTAATCATGCTCATATTGAAATCATTATTAAAATAGTGAAAATACACATTACTCATATTTGTGGGATTTCTCTATTAATTTAGCTGTTTCAATTATTTAAACTACAGTGGTACCTCACCTTACGAAAGACCCAACAAACGAAAATTCCAAGTTACGAAACGCCTTCACGTAAAATTTTGGTCTCTAGATACAAAAGAAAATTCAAGTTACGAAACGCGAAATCTCAAAAATTCAAATAATGCGCACTTAGCCACACACATTATACGCTTTTCTCAGACTGAATTTAAACTTTTCTCACATTTGTCTCTCCTTTAAACACTCAAACTTTCATAGATTTTCAACAAAATGTATTAATAGTGAAGTGTGGGGGGAAGGGGGAGGGGGGAGAAGTGTGCACGTGGACACGTGTGTGATGGCGCAGCATGACCCGACGCGTGGGCTGCGAGCATGAGACCTGTGCTCAAACCGTATCTCCTCTAGACCAGGTCTAAACCAGATCTAAACCAGGATTAAACCAGGATTAAACCACCGGCTCTTGCCTGCGTTCGTTCATGCGCTTGGACTGCGTGCGGTCCCGAGGGCACATCTCCTCCCCTCCTCGCTGCTCGCCTCAGCCGTGACTCGTGAGGTACACCAGCAGAGCTAGCACGAAACCAGGAAATAGACCCGCACGCGGTTGTTTAATCCTGATTTGACCTGGTTTAGGTCTGGTCTAGAGGAGGCACGGTTTGAGCACGGGTCTCGTGCAGTACACCTGTACGTACTGACAGTACACCGGGTCACACACGTGTCCGCCCTCCCCCTTCCCCCCACGCACACAGTCGCTGCTTGCCTCAGTCGTGACTCGTGAGGTACACCGGTGCTGCTGCTAATAGCAGAGCTAGCACGAAACCAGGAAATAGACCCGCACGCGGCGCTTTAATCCTGGTGTCCAGTCCTGGTTTAGTCCTGGTCCAGTCCAGGTATAGACCTTGTTTAGACCTGGTTTAGTCTACGTTTAGTCCTGGGTCTACAGTCTCTTAGCCAATCAGGACGCAGAACATAGTGTTACACTATAAAAAAAATGTTACACTATAAAAAAAAAACTTGGAATGGGGCCTTGGAACGAATCAGGCTTTTTCCATTGAAATAGCTACTCAAAATTCATGTTACGAAACCACTTCTGGAACGAATTAATTTTGTAAGGTGAGGTACCACTGTACTTTGGATCTTGATGTATATGCACTGTGAACCTAATTTTCCTGTAATAGTTTTGTAGTTTTGTTAATGTGTGTGTCATTATGTTTTTTTTTACATTCCAGGACAGGACTTTGAACCAATCAGACATAAGCAGGGATGAAAGAGTTCCGCTTTTTAGCGGATCTCCGCTTTTTTTTTAGCCGCGTGGTAATTTTTTTTTTTTTTTTTTTCCAAATACGTTGGAAATTTTGGGTGTGTATTATATATGTATAATTGTGTTTAGGGTTGCCAACCGTCCGTTGAAAAATTTAATCGTCCCGTATTCAGAAAGAAAAGTACATGTCTCGTATTAAACTTGTACATGTGTGCGCGGCCGCGTGAGCTTGTGTGCTCTTCTGGTGCTGCGCCGCGAGTGCGCTCTCTCGGCTCGTTATCAGACTTTGATGTCGCAAAATAGGGGTCAGTGCCGTGTTTTGATATCAACTTTCAAATAAAAAACACTACAATTGTTTAAAAATGCGTTTTATTGTTATTTATTAAAGTTTTTATCAAAGTTTTTCCCCGGGGGGGGACTTTCCGCTCTTTTCATGATTGGCCACTTTCATCCCTGCATAAGACACATTCTGCTCTTCCTCCTCCAGAAGACAAGAGATGCAGCTTACTGAGTGGCCCAAGTACATTGGGTCATGTCTCCACTGTTTTGTGTCCAGACTCACTGAGGAGGAGGTTCAGATTCACTGAGGAGGAGGTCCAGACTGCATTAGAACTGTGGAGTCTGTGGTTGCATCAGACTTGACAACTTTATTGTCAAAAACCATATGTAAAGGTCGCACACACAGGATTTGAAATTGCAGCACTCCCTAGGCCCACAGTGAACATAAATCATCTTATAAACAAGACAATAACAATAAACAAGACAAGACGATAAACACAATGACTAAAACATCACATATACCCATAGCAAATATGATGTTTGCATCAGGCCTCCCTCCTGCACATTTTGTCTGTTGCTGTCCATAATGTGTCCTAACGGAGATGTGTCCATAAAGTTTAACTTCTAATTTCCTGCAGAAGTAAAATGGTAGTTTCTTTTCATCTTAGCTGATGATCACCTAAACATCTTAATCACTGTGGCCTTATATGACCTTAAGAAGTGTGTGAGACAAAACTGAAAACATAATTTGCCTATAAGAGGTTTAAGTTTTTCAATCTGTACTGACATTTGATCCATGGTGAAATGTTATATTTATTTGATGTCTCTTTTGATAGTAACAAATTACATGCACTATAAGAATGTACTACTGTACTGCAATTAAGCACTAGTAATCCACCTGATTATATTTTCAAAGCCTGTGCTGCTAGTTATGTTAGACCTTACTGCAGCGTTTGACACCGTGGACCATTCAGTCCTCATAACACGTCTGGCCCAACAGGTCGGCCTTCAGGGACCTGTGCTGCAGTGGTTTAGGTCATATTTAACAGATAGAATATTCTCTGTTATGATTGGTGACCTCTCCTCTGCCTCAGCCCCTTTGACCTCTGGTGTGCCACAGGGATCCATTTTGGGCCCTGTTCTGTTTTCTCTGTACATGTTACTTTTAGGTACAGTTATCTCAAATCACAATGTGTCCTTCCACCTGTATGCAGATGATTTACAAATCTACCTGCCAGTTGTCCCTAATTCCTCTGACAGTCTGGAATCCATCAACAGGTGTTTAGACGATATCAAACTGTGGCTGTCCCAGAATTTTCTCTGTTTGAATGAGGATAAAACAGAATGCATTGTGTTTGGAACATCCAACCTGCCCAATATCTCAGTCCCCACTTTAGCCACGCAGTCAAAAATTTAGGGGTGAAACTGGATAGCAGTCTAAAATTTGACAAACAAATAGACTGTGGTTAGAGCAAGCTTCTTTCAGCTCCGCCTCCTGGCAAAGGTTAAACCCTTTTTGAGCCGTGGTGACCTGGAGGAAGCTATCCATGCCTTTGTCAGTTCCCACATAGACTACTGCAATGCACTCTATGTGGGGATTAACCAAGATGGTCTTCACCGTTTGCAGCTTGTGCAAAATGCTGCAGCTCGCCTGCTCACCAACACTCGAAAAACGACCACATCACCCCTGTCCTGTACTCCCTGCACTGGCTCCCTGTCCAGTTCAGAATCCATTTTAAAATTTTGATGTTTGTTTTTAATGCTGTCAGGCATCTTGCACCCTCCTACCTGTGTGAGATTTTGACCCCTCACCAACCCAGCAGAGCTCTATGGTCTGCTGGGCAACATCTGCTGGAGGTCCCCCGGTCCCGGAGCAAACAGTGGGGTGATCGTTCTTTTGCAGTGACCGGTGCAAAACTCTGGAACTCTTTGCCCACTGAGTTACGCTTCATCACTGACCTGCGTCTGTTCAAAGCCAAACTTAAAATCTACTTATTTAGAATGGCTTTTAACACTTAGTGGTCCTGTGACACTTTCTTCATTTTAATGGTTTATCTTAATTGGTATTTTAATGGTATTTTAATGTGCTTTGTTGACCTTTTTTGTATGATATTTATTGTTTTTTATCTTGTTTTTAATGTTGTACAGCACGTTGGTCGGCTTTGGCTGTTGGAAGGTGCTATAGAAATAAAGTTTGATTGATTGATTGATATTTTGCAAACATAATTTGTTCATTTTGGATTGTCACCTGCTTCAGCAAAAAGGAAACTATTTGAGAGTACTAATTTATTAAAGCATTGTACGTGGTTAATGGGTTCAATGTTTGACTATTCACATTATGAGAGGATTTCCAGAAGTTCTTTTGATTGTATTGTTCGAGGGCTGCAGCCCTTCCGTTTCCACCAAACTAGCTTCCGTTTCAACCATACTTTACCTCTCACATACATATATATACTTTAGCTCACACATACATATATAGTTTAGCTCTCACATACATACAGTGGTACCTCACCTTACGAATGACCCAACAAACGAAAATTTCAAGTTACGAAACGCCTTCACGGTAAATTTTGGTCTCTAGATACGAAAGAAAATTCAAGTACGAAACGCGAAATCTCAAAAATTCAAATAATGCGCGCTCAGCCACACACATTATACGCTTTTCTCAGACTGGATTTAAACCCCTCTCACACCTGTCCCCCGTTCAAACCCCCAAACCCCCACAGATTCCCAACAAAACGTATCAATAGTGAAGTGTGGGGGGAAGCGGGAGGGGGGAGAAGACTGCGCGCAGACACGTGTGATAGCGCAGCATGACCCGGCGCGGAGCTGCCAGCAGGTCTAGACCTGGACTAAACCACGACTGGACCAGGACTAAACCTGGACCAAACCAGGACCAAACCCTTTCTGTGTGTGTGTTCTGTGTGGAGTTTGCATGCATGGTCTGGGTTCGATCCCCGGGTCGCCTGGGCCTTTCTGTGTGGAGTTTGCATGTTCTCCCTGTGTCTGGGTGGGTTTCCTCCGGGCACTCCGGTTTCCCCCATCAACCCAAAACATGCACCATAGGTACCTCCAGCTTTGGTCCTGACCAAACCGAAGCAAGAAGATCATGGAGATGGTCCCCGAGCGCAGAAGTGTGCTGCCCACTGCTCCTAATATATATATATATATATATATATATATATATATATATATATATATATATATAGGATGGGTTAAAATGCAGAGAAGAATTTCTCCAGTGTGAGATCAATAAAGTTACTTCTTCTCTTCTTCTCTTCTAAAGCGCCGCGCGCGGTCTATTTCCTGGTTTCGTTTCGAGTCACAGTTGAGGGGAGCAGCGAGTAGGACTGCACGCAGTCTGAGGGCATGAACGCATGAACGAGACCCATGCGGTGGTCTAGACCTCCTCTAGACCTGACCAGGTCTAGAGGAGCCGCGGTGGTCTGGACTAAACCAGGACTAAACCTGGACTAAACCAGGAGGAGCCGCAGTGGTCTGGACTAAACCAGGACTAGACCGGGACTAGACCAGTTGGATCAAAGCGCCGCGTGCGCGTCCACCCCCTGGCCTCGCCTTGAGCCACAGCCGAGGCGAGCCGCCGCTCGCACGCAAGAGCCGCCGCTCGCACGCAAGAGCCGCCGCTCGCACGCAAGAGCCGCGGCGGTCCAGACCCGCTCCAGACCTGCCCGTGTAAGGTGCTCACAGAGCGGCCTGGATAGAACCGTGAGGTCTATCCAGGCCGTGAGGTCTTGAAGACGCAGAACCTCTTCAAGACCTCCAGGCCGGTGACCGGGACAATCCCCGGACCCATGCCCGCTTAGGGAGCCCTTAAGGCAGGCTGGCAGTGTCCCCCTGGGTCCCTGGATGTCTGGGGCTCTGTGCCTGGCAGGTCTAGAGCAGGTCCAGACCACCGCGGCTCTTGCACGGGAGCAGCGGCTCGCCCCAGCCGCGACCCGAAATGAAACCAGGAAACAGACGCGCGCACGGCGCCTCAATCCACCCGGTCCAGTCCTGGCCCAGTCCTGGTCCAGTCCAGGTTTAGACCAGGTTCAGTCCAGGCTCAGTCCCGGCTCAGTCCAGGTCCAGACCTGCCGGCAGCCCCGTGCCGGGCCATGCTGCGCCACCACACACGTGTCCGCCCTCCCCCTTCCCCCCACACTTCACCACCAATACACCCTGTCGAAAATCCACGAAAGTTTGAGTGTCCAAACGCGAGAAAAGTCCAAATCCAGTCTGAGAAACCAATCAGGACGCAGAACACAATGTTACACTATAAAATAAGTTACACTATAAAAAAATAAATAAAAAAAACTTGGATCGGGGCCTTGGAATGAATCAGGCTTTTTCCATTGAAATAGCTACTCAACTTACGAATTTTTCACGTTACGAAACCACTTCTGGAACGAATTAATTTCGTAAGGTGAGGTACCACTGTATATACTTTAGCTCACACATACATATATAGTTTAGCTCACACATACATATATACTTTAGCTCTCACATACATATATACTTTATTTCACACATACATATATACTTTAGCTCTCACATAAATATATATTTTAGCTCTCATATACATATTCACTCTCACATACATATATTCTCACCCTCAGAATATATGTATGTGCAAGTGACAATATACACTCAACAAAAATATAAACGCAACACTTTTGTTTTTGCTCCCATTTTTCCTGAGATGGACCCAAAGATCCAAAATTCACTCCAGATACACAACACTACCATTTCTCTCAAACATTGTTCACAAATCTGTCCAAATGTGTGACAGCGAGCACCTCTGCCCCGCCGAGACAATCCACCCCACCTCACAGGTGCGCCACATCAAGATGCTGATCCGACATCATGACCAGTGCACAGGTGCGCCCCAGACTGCCCACAATAAAAGGCCACCCCGAAATGTGCATTTTTTTTTTTTTTGCTTTATTGGGGGTCTGGGGACTCAGAACCAGTCAGTATCTGGTGTGACCACCATTTGCCTCATGCAGTGCAACACATCTTCTTCACATAGAGTTTATCAGATTGTCAATTGTGGCCTGTGGAATGTTGGTCCACTCCTCTTCAAAGGCTGTTATGGACGAAGAACACAGGTGCATTTTATTGATGGCATTTTGAATGCACAGAGATACCGTGATGAGATCCTGAGGCCCATTGTTGTGCCATACATCCATGAACATCACCTCATGTTTCAGCAAGATAATGCACGGCCCCATGTTGCAAGGATCTGTACACAATTCTTGGAAGCTGAAAATGTCCCAGTTCTTGCATGGCCAGCATACTCACCGGACATGTCACCCATTGAGCATGTTTGGGATGTGCTTGACCAGCGTATACGACAGCGTGTACCAGCTCCCACTAATATCCAGCAACTTCGCACAGCCATTGAAGAGGAGTGGACCAACATTCCACAGGCCACAATTGACAATCTGATAAACTCTATGTGAAGAAGATGTGTTGCACTGCATGAGGCAAATGGTGGTCACACCAGATACTGACTGGTTCTGAGTCCCCAGACCCCCAATAAAGCAAAAAAAAAGCACATTTCAGGGTGGCCTTTTATTGTGGGCAGTCTGGGGCGCACCTGTGCACTGGTCATGATGTCGGATCGGCATCTTGATGTGGCGCACCTGTGAGGTGGGGTGGATTGTCTCGGCGGGGCAGAGGTGCTCGCTGTCACACATTTGGACAGATTTGTGAACAATGTTTGAGAGAAATGGGAATGTATGTATGTGAGAGTGAATTTTGGATCTTTGGGTCCATCTCAGGAAAAATGGGAGCAAAAACAAAGGTGTTGCATTTATATTTTTGTTGAGTATATGTATGTGAGAGTGAGAATGTATGTATGTGAGAGTGAGAATGTATGTATGTGAGAGTGAGAATATACGTATGTAAGAGGACCAGAATGAATAATGTCATGAACGGCCCCTCATACATTTATGCCACGTAAATGACACTGACACTGCTGCTTAAATGACACCATTTGAGCTTTATTACACTACACATTGTGAATTTTACCTTTTTGTATTATATACAAGTCTACTGTACTTTTGCTACGGGTATACAGTGGTCCCTCGTTTATCGCAGGGGTTAGGTGAAATCCGTGAAGTAGGACAACTTTATATTTTACAATTATTATACATGTTTTAAGGCTGTAAACGCCTCACCACACACATTATACACTTTTCTCAGACTGGCATTAACATTTTCTCACATTTCTCTCTTGTTTAAACACTCAAACTTTCGTTGACTTTCAACAAAATGTATTAATAGTGAAGCGTGGGGGAGCGGAGAAGTGTGCGCGCGGACACGTGCACCCGCTGATCGTTGTCAAATCCATAGAGCAACATGACCAGCGTCCCACCAGGGGCTGCGAGACCGAGGCAGTGTCCGGACGGTGCCTTCCTCTCGGGAGCGCGTCCAGCGACGCAGTCCAAGCCACGAAGCAAAAATGCACAAGAGCCGCACAAAACAAGGCAAAGAGCTGCATGTGGTGGTCCTGGTTTAGACCTGGTCTAGTCCTGGTTTAGTCCAGGTTTAGACCTGGTCTAGTCCTGGTTTAGTCCAGGTTTAAACCTGGTTTAGACCTGGTTTAGTCCTGGTTTAGACCTGGTTTAGTCCATGTTTAGTCCTGGTCTAGTCCTTGTCTAGTTCCGGTCTAGTCCCGGTCTGGTCCCGGTCTGGTCCTCATGGGTTAGTCCTGGTCTAATCCCGGTCTGGTCCCGGTCTAGTCTCGCTCTGGTCCCGGTCTGGTCCCGGTCTAGTCCCGGTGTGGTCCTCATGTCTTAGTCCCGGTCTGGTCCTTGTCTAGTTCCAGTCTGGTCCCGGTCTGGTCCCAGTCTGGTCCTCATGTCTTAGTCCCGGTTTGGACTTCCTACAGATCCAGTGACTCATGTCTCGGCTCCTCGTGCATCCAGCAGGACTCCCGGAGCCTTCCCCCCCCTCCGGGTCCCCCCTCTAGAGCATCTATATAAATGTGTCAAACTGAACACATTCTGTACTGTACAGGAGACACGGCACGGAGGAGAAGCCAATCAGGACGCAGATGTTGATACACTTTTTTTTTTTAAATTGAAAAAAAAAAAAAAATCAGCGAAACAGTGAACCGCGATAGAGCGAGGGACCACTGTATGTGATGTTTTAGTCATTGTGTTTATTGTCTTGTTTGTCAGACGTTCACTGTGGGCCTAGGGAGAGCTACAATTTCAAATCCTGTGTGTGCAACCTGTACATATGTTTTTTGAGAATAAAGCTGACTTTGTACTTTGAACTTTGATTTACATCTACATAACACATCTACAGAACAATCAGTCAGAATGTGTAAATGTTTGAAGAAGCCTGTTGCTGACACGCCTGCTGCTCAGAAGACATTGTTTTAGCCCATGACAGAAAGTGTGGGAGTAAGTGCATGTTTTACGATCAGCTGGAAGCATATTCCAGTTTTTTGCTGCTGTGTGTGAGAAGGCTGACTGTCCCGTCACAGGACGTTTAAAGGGAATGGTCTGATCAGAATTTAGAGATGAGCGAGATGTTCTGGTCATCTGCTCTGATGTTAACTGGAAGAAGCCTCTTAAAGGAAAAGTAACGTTTTTTTTTACAATCTGAGCCTTCTTTCGGCAATAAAACAAGTAGTTTTACTCACCCATAGCAGTTTGGTGTCAATTGGAGCAGTATCGCAGAAGTTAGGTTGAGCCGTTCTGTTTTACTAATGATCCCGTATCCGTTAGCGTGAGTGCTCGGGGCATTACTTTGCAGTCTCCAAATAACACAAACTTTAGCACTTTTCAAATCACAGAAGATCGCTGTGTCAGGGTAGACTTTTAGTGGATTCCAAAACGGCCTGAAACCCGATATGCAGCTATAGTTTCATTTGATGGCGTCATCAGAGAGGACAGTGTGCATGCGTGAACTCAGCTGTTTTGTAAACACCGCTAGTCCGAAAGAAGCTAACACCGCTCTGAACTTTACTTTTCTGTTGCGATATCGGGTTTCAGGCCGTTTTGGAATCTACTAAAAGTCTACACTGACACAGCGATCTTCTGTGATTTGAAAAGTGCTAAAGTTTGTGTTATTTGGACACCGCAAATCAGTGCCCCGAGCACTCACGCTAACGGATACGGGATCATTAGTAGAACAGAACGGCTCAACATAACTTCTGCGATACTGCTCCAATTGACACCAAACTGCTATGGGTGAGTAAAACTACTTGTTTTATTGCCGAAAGAAGGCTCAGATTGTAAAAAAAAATTCCTTTAAAGGACGGGAGCAGCATTGT
This sequence comes from Paratrypauchen microcephalus, assembly GCA_036785185.1. Classification (NCBI taxonomy): domain Eukaryota; kingdom Metazoa; phylum Chordata; class Actinopteri; order Gobiiformes; family Gobiidae; genus Paratrypauchen; species Paratrypauchen microcephalus. The sequence goes on from JAVJIX010000096.1 coordinate 2,181,629, forward strand.
GGAGAATTAAAAAGAGCCTCGATTGATTTTTTTTTTTTTTTTTTCAGGTCTTTCATGCCTGCGACCAACAGATTAAGCAATAATGTAAGTGAAAAAAAATCATGGCATGAAGAAAAGCCTTTGAGTGCATCTAAAGGGTGCTTATTTCCTCCAAAAAAAATTGACCGATCATTTTACTGATGTCTCTGCCTACCTCTCTACTGTACAGTTTATCCATTTTGTAACCTTGTGAGAAAGTCATGTATAAATTAGTTTCTTTTATTTATTTATGTATTTATTATGCACAACCACTGAAGTATAATAAAATCTGTAAGGTAAACCCAAGTTGGGGTCATATTGTTTGAAATGGTCTGTGTTCATTGGTGAATGAGCCCAAAAATAATTTTCCCTTTCGCATTACTTCCTCAATACGTGCTAGCTCCTCCCACCCATGTAACGTCAGCCACATGCACACCGTGATCCGTTCTGACCGATCAGAGCGACAGCTGCTGAGCGGAGCTAGCGCGGTCTCAGAGTGAGGCTAGGCTTATTCTTAGAAAGCTAACTTTTAAATGCTTTGAGGGCTTAAATCTAAAAGCTGAGTCTCTACAAAATCCGACCTTTGTGAAAGTTGCCCTGTCAGCCAAACACGGGCCTTTTGATTTCCCCCAAAAAGGCAATGATCTCTATGGGAGAATTCTTTATGGGTCCAAGCTCCCGGAGCCCTGGAGGGACATTGGAAATAAGGTTGAGTTACTACAAACTCAATTACCAGCAAGTCGTATGTGTAAATACTGTCTTCAGATGCACACAAACGTGAAGAAATGAAATATTTTCTGTGTTCAGTAGAAAATTGCATGAGAAAGTGCAGGGGCCTGTTGTCACCCAGGGTAATATCTCACTTTGTATTACAACACTAGTGTAACCTATATACACATATATAAAATGTGATCTGTGCCTCGCGGCCCACTGCTCTCCGTGTGATGATGTGTGCAGCAGAGCGGCATTTCTACAGCCCCTGGAGAACACATGCACTTAGCAGGGGGCACAAGAGAAGGAGCTGAAAGTGTTCGGCAGTTTATATATTTCTGCCAGTGGTGAGTGAGTCTCGTCAGTGGTGGGATGTAATGAAGTAGAAGTACAATTTTAGGTATCTGTACTTTACTTAAGTAAAGTGGATACGTTTTATTTTTACTTCACTATACAGTGGTACTTCACCTTACGAAATTAATCCGTTCCAGAAGTGGTTTTGTAACGTGAATTTTCCGTAAGTTGAGTAGCTATTTCAATGGAAAAAGCCTGATTCGTTCCAAGGTGGTTTTTTTTATAGTGTAACATTTTTTTTATAGTGTAACATTGTGTTCTGCTTCCTGATTGAGTAAGAGACTGTAGAGCCAGGATTAAACGTGGAATAAACCAGGTCTACAACAACAACAACAACAAACAATATTTATAAGGCGCTTTTCATACAAAATTGTAACACAAAGCGCCTTACAGTGGTCAAGGATTAGAAGATTGACCTTTATTGATCTCGCTATATTTGTTTCTATATTTGACCCGGGGACCATCCCCATGATTTTGTTTTGTTATTTAGTCTTGGTCAGGCCCTAAGATGGAGGATTTTACCTGGAGCATGTTTAGGTTGATGGGGGAAACCGGAGTACCCGGAGGAAACCCACCCAGACACGGGGAGAACATGCAGCCTCCACACAGAAAGGCCCAGGCAACCCGAACCTTCTTGCTGTGAAGCATGAGTGCTAGCCACTCAGCCACCGTGCTGCCAGGAGGTTAAAAAAAAAAAAAAGCTAGACCAGAACTAAACCAGGTCTAGACCTGGACTGGACCTGGACTAAACCAGGACCGGACCAGGTCCAGACCCGGACCAAACCGGGACCAGACCAGGATTAAATCACCCCGTGCGGCTTTCCGCTGGCCTCGCGCGGCTCCTGCGCTCGCCTGCGCGTGCTCGGCCCCGAGGGGGAGGCACAGCCCGGGCGCCGCAGCTCCATCCCGCGCCCGCGGCCTTGCGCCGTGTCAACGTCGCTTTTTGATCCTTCGATGTCGGCTCTTCCTATCATTGTGAAGCAGAATTCACCAAGCGTTGGATTGTTCACTCACTAAGGGAACATGAGCGGGGTTTAGACCGTCGTGAGACAGGTGAGTTTTACCCTGCTGATGATGTGTTGTTGTGTCTCCGCTCCCCTCGCGCGTTCGGCGAGCCGTGTCCCCCCCACGCTTCACTATCAACACATTCCGTTGAAAATCTATGAAAGTTTGAGTGTTCAAACGAGAGAGAAATGCGAGAAAAGCCCAACTCCAGTCTGAGAAAAGCGTAGAATGTGTGTGGTGAGGCATTTACAGCCCTAAAACATGTAGAACAATTGCAAAATACAAAGTTGTCCTACCTCGTGGACCTCTCCCACCGCGGGGCACCTCTGGAACCTAACCCCGTGTGTGTTGATAAAGTGTATTTACGTTTCGGGGCGTGCATCTGAGCGCGCATTAATTGAATTTTTGAGATTTTGCGTTTCGTAACTAGAGACCAAAATTTAACGTGAAGGCGTTTCGTAACTTCGTAAGGTGAGGTACCACTGTATTTGAGAGTAGGTATCTGTACTGTCTACACCACTAAATTTTTGAACAGGACTGAAATGTAAGAGTATTTTCTAAGATTTTTTAAGACCTACTGAAGGCAGAGGGGGTTATTTTTAATATGTTCATAATTTGTTTAATTCAATGAAAATATTAAAATAAATTCAAATAAAATTCAGCACAAATCTATATTAAAAACACTACAAGTTGAAGTTTAATTAGATCTAAAAATCTGCTCAAAATACTTTTACTTTTTACTCTTTCAAGGGGCACTGTTTAACTTTTCTGATGTTACTAGGTATTTTTGTGTAATTAAACCACCTGTAATTGAATAACTAAAGTAGAGCTGTTTAAAGTCATACTGTGGAACATTCCAGGCAGAGCAATGACATTTCCATAGAACAAGCAGGTGAAGCAGGGCTCTCAAGTCTCACGCATTGAGAGTGTGACACACGCAATTCGACGTGTTCACACGCTCACACGCCACACATGGCATTTCTCACGCTGATTTTTGATTTTTTTTTTTGTGCCCAGAAAATCGGTCTGTGTGGCTCAGTTTATGCAGGCACCGCGCGTTTTCGGCGAAAAAAACTCCCCCCTTTCTCCTCGCCCCGCTCCCTCCCCGCGCCGCTCAGCGAGTGTCTAAGCGTGCACTGCACTGTCAGTAGGGTGACCACCGGCATGAAACAGGAAAGGAGGACACTTGTGTGTGTGTGGGGGCTGTTGTAATGCTGGATATTACAACATGGATATAGCCATGTCCAACGTTTACTGTAAATCAGGGATGAAAGAGCTTTTAGCGGATCTCCGCTTTTTATTCAGCCGCGGGGTCTTTTTTTTATATCAGCAAAGTGCGAGCTGCGCGAGGGGGGGGGGGCGCATTTCGGATGTCACGAACAGGGATCCAAGGAGCGCTCAGGGAGTTAGTGTGTTTGCTCAGACACATTAAAAATTAGGGGGAACATTGGTCATGTCCCAATTCCAAGTATTACTAGTCACAATAGAAGCAAGAGAGCAGACCACCCGGCTCATTGAGCTGAGGCGGGACTTGTTCCATTTCGCAGACGGACATGTGATCTCCGGACTGCACTCAGGGCTCAGCGAGTATGCACCGCCTCGACTGCAGACTGAAACCACACTCCGAACCGTGCATTCGCTGAATTGGGAAACGGCGAACATCGCAGAGTAGCAAGTGTAAATAATGGGTGGGGATTTATGACGATTTATGCAACGGTGGCCGACGAGGGTCCAAAAGGAGGACAAAATGTAAAAAAGGAGGACACGTGACAGACGACCGGACAGACAGCTCTAAAACCGGACTGTCCGGACGAAATCCGGACGAATGGTCACCCTAAGTGAACGACAAGACGGAGAACCATCAGGTAATAACTTCATTAATATAACTCTCATTAGTTGCCCCTTCCCGCTCCTCGGAAAAAATGTTCACTCGAGGTGAAGTTACATTGTGCACCTTTAGGTACTTTTTCATGTGATTCGTTTATTTTTTGCCTTGTTATCTGTATTTTTACGTAATTAACAAACTTCCACTACTTCTGGCAGTAAATGGTGTTTTGGGTGTTGTATTTTCTTTCCAGGATTGAGGAATTTTACTTTGTAATTGACAACTAAATAATTGTCAGTGTACCTGCATGAAAAGAAAAATGTACACTAGAATAATAACAAATATGTAAAAATAATATCTTTAGTGACTGTTCGGAGCATAATTACCATTCTGTTTGTTTTTTTTATCAAAACCAGATTGAAATTCCTCACCACATATTAGTGTGGGTGAACCATGTGGTACGGTAGCCCTGCAAGGACATGCACAAATGAAAAAGATGTCCTTGCGATTTCCATTTTAAATTGCAAATCTGAAGTGAAATCAATTGCCTTCCTCAATCACTTGAAAGTCTTTGCAAATTAAAACATGCATCTCTGGTCCTGCAGTAGTAGTTGTAGAAGTAGTAGTAGTAGTAATTGTTTTGTACAATACCATTTGAAAGAAAATTACTGTATCCAGTTTAAAGGAAAAGTAACGTTTTTTTTTTTTTACAATCTGAGCCTTCTTTCGGCAATAAAACAAGTAGTTTTACTCACCCATAGCAGTTTGGTGTCAATTGGAGCAGTATCGCAGAACTTATGTTGAGCCGTTCTGTTCTACTAATGATCCTGTATCCGTTAGCGTGAGTGCTCGGGGCATTACTTTGTGGTGTCCAAATGACACAAACTTTAGCACTTTTCAAATCACAGAAGATTGCTGTGTCAGGGTAGACTTTTAGTGGATTCCAAAACGGCCTGAAACCCGATATCCAGCTATAAATTCATTTGATGACGTCATCAGAAAGGACAGTGCGCATGCGTGAACTCAGCTGTTTTGTAAACACCGCTAGTCCGAAAGAAGCTAACACCGCTCTGAACTTTACTTTTCTGTTGCGATATCGGGTTTCAGGCCGTTTTGGAATCTACTAAAAGTCTACCCTGACACAGCGATCTTCTGTGATTTGAAAAGTGCTAAAGTTTGTGTTATTTGGACACCGCAAAGTAATGCCCCGAGCACATACGCTAACGGATACGGGATCATTAGTAGAAAAGAACGGCTCAACATAAGTTCTGCGATACTGCTCCAATTGACACCAAACTGCTATGGGTGAGTAAAACTACTTGTTTTATTGCCGAAAGAAGGCTCAGATTGAAAAAAAACTTTACTTTTCCTTTAATATATGAAAGCTGGAACATTTTTGGGGGTCAATATTTATCGTGTGTACATTTTCTTTGCAATAGTGGGGACATTTTGGTTATTTGTTGGTTATATGATTTAAGTCATAAAAGGTTGAATGAATAACTTCTGTGACTCAATGCTATTCAATACTACTATCAAAGAGCTTCATTCTGCTGTTTATTTATTGCATCTCATGGTTCTTCAACAATATGTGACCAGCCGTGGCAAAACCAGACACAAGTCATCCCGGGGGCATTTTGAGTTATTCACAGATTCTGAAAGTGTAGATTCTAACATTTCCAACGATGCCTTACACATGGAAATCTGACAACATTTGAAGAAGTTGTGGCCATTTGAAAACATGCACATGGGATTTTGCTAAGCTCTGAAAAAAGCTTGTAAAGTTTTCCTCACTCTAGTCCTTCTTGTCTCATTTGCATGACATTAAGCTAAGCCCTCCCCCTGCAGAATATCACTGACATTACTGTGGTGCGGTGTTAATGTTCAGGCAGGTCAGAATTAGAAGGTACTTTGTTAAAATGGTTAAGTCAATAGTTTAATACAAAATTTAATAGAATTTCAAGATTCAAGATTGTTTATTTGTCATATGCAGGATCAACACAAGGTCAATAATGCAATGAAATGCTTAGGATCAGAAGAACTGTTGACTCGCTAAGATAGTACTAATAGCATGCAATAATAGTACATGGTAAAAAAAAAAGTGATGCAAAAAAAATACAAGGGAAAAAAGTAAACAATATAATAAAACATATGTAATAAAATGCATGTGGTTCTGAACAGTGCGGCATAGACAAGAATACACAGCAGGTAAAGTGACTTATAGTGTATTATAGTATTTGTACATTAAGTGGCAATGAAGATGTTATCTACAGCACACCATATGGACAGATTAGAGGTTAGACATTATGCAAAATGGACTCTTGTGAGCTTTAAGCCATGTGATAATGCTGTTACATCATCAAAAACATACCTGGAATTGTGTTTTGTTTCATTCACACATGTTTGAGAGCTACATTATCGCTCTGTCTCAAAAGCAAAAAATGCTCTGTTCCACTTTGTGATATCATGAAGAGGTAGTTTTTAAGTTAATAGGTACCTTTAATTTCGGGGCTGAAATCATCCAAATGATTCTAGTGAAAGTGCTCTACTGTGTTTAAAGATCCCATGACATGGTACTTCTTGATGCTTTTATATGGCTCCTTAATGGTTCCCTAATACTGTAAATGAATCCTTCTTCAAAATCAACACTCAGTGCATGAGAAACAGAGATAAGATGAGAAAGAGTCATAAATATCTCTCTCAAACACTTTATTCTGGGCGTTGTTGCTTGAATGCAAATGAGGAGAAAAGAGCTGGCCTATAGTAGAGGGTGGGGGCATGGCCAAACTCTCCGCTCTCCGCTCTAGCGCTCAGCTGATCCATTTCCTTGTTTTTGCACGGGGGGAGAGATTTGAAGCGTTCCATTGAAAAATAAACACATTTCCACATAAAATAAAATTAAACCACTGCTGTTCAAAGGTCCAGAGGCTCAGATAAAGGACTTCCGAGCCTAGAAACACTCGGACGTGCCTCCAGGCAAATAAAAAAACGCATTTCGCATTGCCTAGCGCATTCGCAGTCCAAACTCTCTGGGCGTGATTTACAGAGACGCTGAGTACAGACAGACGGGGGTGGAACTGCATTTGCATTTCTTTTTTCGATCTGACGTCAATAAGGTGCCTTGTTCAAAATCGCCCATTTGAGCTCCGATTTTTTGTAACGCAGAAAAGGATCGCAAATGCTCAGTTTAGACATTTCGCAACTTTTAACCATGGGGGGGGGGCCTAAACAGGGTAGGGGAGCTCACATTAACGTTCAAAAACCCCAGAAAGTGAAAATTTCATGCCATGGGACCTTTAAAAACACAGTAGAGCACATGACATCACAAGGTGGAACAGAGTGTGTTTGGTTTGAGAGAAGAGCTCAGCCTAAATTTGCAGGGTTTGTGTGTTAAACGTGTGAATGAAACAAAAAACACTGCGCATGATTACTACAGAAGGATGACACATACAGTATACAGGGATTGGAAGATTATTTGTTTTAAAGGTCATTGAATTTCTTACTTAGAATTCATTTTCATTTTCAATGTGTTTCTAAAAAAAAAAAAAAAAAAAAATCATTGCATATGTTTTCAAGTCCTCAAACAATGAGGTTGATTCCTTAACTATAAGCCCCGCCCACAGAAGAGGATTGCCAGTAGGAAACAGCCTCCACGGTCCACCTCAGTCACATGATTGATTGCTTATGTCTTGACATCTTGGATCTTTGCTGCACTGTACTGTATTTATGCTGTATATCTAAAACGTACATTTTTTTGGAAATTTTGCAGTTGGTATTCAGAATGAAAATAATTTAAACGTGTTTTTCAGAGTTAAAAGATGAGAAGAGTGAAAAATTCAGATGCTTTTACATTTCAAAATCTGATGAAATAAATCTTCTACAGAGGGTGAGCAGTTTTCTTTGTACCGTGTGACAGCAGCAGGAACTTGGAGAACCTCTCCTTCACACAGCGAGGGTGGATCAGTCTGTCGCTGAGGCTGTCCTCCAAATCAGCTTTCGTTCTGCTGTTAGAATAAATCCATGCTAGTAGGAACAATAATCTTTTTTGTCAGGAACTGACTTGCAATTTTGTTGATGTACAGATGTTCTGTTAATGTTTCAGGCCTGTTTAATCCAAATGTAGGCTTTTCCCCATTTACCCTCTCAAAGTTCTTTAATCTTTAATTATTTTCAAGATGCCATATTATCAATCAACTCCTGTTTACACCATCTCCATTACATCCCCAATGCTCTGTATTTACTTTTTTCTCCAATTTGATTTTCTTAATTAGTGATACACACAGGATTTGGCAGCGACAGTCATTTTTTAAATTAATTTATTTTTTATCTGCTGCTTGCTAGCGTGATCTGCAGCTATCCATCTCTTTGCTGTGATGATATTTACAGCATCATAAGTCAAAATGTACAAGTTATTACATAAAGAACCACAGGTGTCATAGATTATAACTATATAGCAGACATGTGCACAATATTTAGTTTATACCTGGTTTATACATTGGTCTAGTCTAGCAAAATTTTCTGATCCGTCCCACATCATGTCATCTCTTTTTTCAACTATTAAAGGAAAATTAACGGTTTTTTACAATCTGAGCCTTCTTTCGGCAATAAAACAAGTAGTTTTATTCACCCATAGCAGTTTGGTGTCAATTGGAGCAGTATCGCAGAACTTATGTTGAGCCGTTCTGTTCTACTAATGATCCCGTATCCGTTAGCGTGAGTGCTCGGGGCATTACTTTGCGCTCTCCAAATAACACAAACTTTAGCACTTTTCAAATCACAGAAGATCGCTGTGTCAGCGTAGACTTTTAGTGGATTCCAAAACGGCCTGAAACCCGATATCCAGCTATAGTTTCATTTGATGACGTCATCAGAGAGGACAGTGTGCATGCGTGAACTCAGCTGTTTTGTAAACACCGCTAGTCCGAAAGAAGCTAACACCGCTCTGAACTTTACTTTTCTGTTGCGATATCGGGTTTCAGGCCGTTTTGGAATCTACTAAAAGTCTACCCTGACACAGCGATCTTCTGTGATTTGAAAAGTGCTAAAGTTTGTGTTATTTGGACACCGCAAATCAGTGCCCCGAGCACTCACGCTAACGGATACGGGATCATTAGTAGAACAGAACGGCTCAACAAAAGTTCTGCGATACTGCTCCAATTGACACCAAAGTGCTATGGGTGAGTAAAACTACTTGTTTTATTGCAGAAAGAAGGCTCAGATTGTAAAAAAAAAAACTTTTCCTTTAAGAAGACTGCGTATTAAAATGCCATGTTAAAATGCTATGTTTTGAGTCAGACTGAAAAAGTCTCTGAAAATATCAGACTAAACTCGTGACAAAATGTAGGCTTAGCACCTGAGCAATAAGTCTAATGTATCGGAACATAGCCTAATAGTCTAACTCAGTGGTTCTTATCTTGTTTGTCTCGTGTACTCCTAAAGCGTTGTCTCACACTCTTGAGTACCCACATATCATGTATTATGTTTTCTTGTTTTAGTTATATTTATGTATTACGCAAAATCTTCAACTTTTTAGAGTTTTAAATCATGTTATAGTAGTTTCCCATTCACATTTACCCTGATTCATGCATGTTTGAGTAATCATACCATCACTAGTACACACCCACTGCTCACATTCTTCACTTTTTCTCTCTTAATTAGTGATCCATTGGAGGTGCCGACTCTTTGTTGCAATGATGTTTACGGCAATGTCAGCTCAGTCAGCAGACATGTTTCTTTTATTAATTTGTTGTATATGAATATTGTGATTAAAAATGTGCAAGTTATTACATAATGATCCACAAGTGTCAGTCTGTATAGCAGACATAAGAGGTCTTCTTTAAATAAAGTTGTTTTTCTTCTCAAAACAATATTTGTCCAAAAAGTGATGTCACAAAACAGTCCACGAAAAAGTCAGAAGTCATAATCGCTTGGTGCTATTTTCTCTCGAGTCGTATCACTGCGTGCCTATTATTATTATTAGCCTGTTCACTTGTAAATGGCGATGTTTACAAGTCAACACAGAGATCACACCAGACCAACTTCCAATCTATACAGTGGTCCCTCGTTTATCGCAGGGTCAGGTTCCAGAAATAACCCGTAATGAGTGAAATCCGCGCAGTAGGACAACTTTATATTTTACAATTATTATACATGTTTTAAGGCTGTAAACGCCTTAAAACACTGGAATTAATGTTTTTTCACATTTCTCTCTCGTTTAAACACTCAAACTTTCGTAGATTTTCAACAAATTGTATAGTGAAGCGTGGGGGGCTCCGCTGGGAGCCCCGCCGGACGCGCGAGGAGCGCGGAGACATGAGTCACTGGCTCCGCCGAAAGCACCGCGCTCATCCAACGGCACTGCCATGTCCCGGGACGCAACACGCACCAACCCTTTGGAGAAGTGTGCGACACGTGCACCCCTCATCGTGGTCAAATCCGTGACAGAGCAGCGTGACCGGCGCGAGGCCACGCGTACACCGGGGCTGCGAGCGCGAGATCGAACCGCTGCGCCCGGACTATGCCTCCCCCTCAGGACAGCGTCCTTGCAGCCCGAGCCACAAACCGAACTCGCACAAACGAACGCAACAGCCGCACGAAACCAGCAAAGAGCCACACGGAGTGATTTAATCCTGGTTTAGACGTGGTCTAGTCCCGGTTTGGTCCAGGTCTAGACCTGGTCCAGTCCTGGTTTAGTCCAGGACCAGTCCAGGTTTAGACCTGGTTTAGACCTGGTCTAGACCTGGTTTAGTTCTGGGCTAGACCTAGTTTAGTCCACATTTAGTCCTGGTCTAGTCCCGGTCCCCCCTGCATCCCCCATCTATCAATCGGCAAAGGTCTACAGTCTCTAACCAATCAGGACGCAGAACACAATGTTACACTATAAATTTTTTTTTTTAATCCGCGAAACAGCGAGGCCGCGAACAGTGAAGCGCGATCGAGCGAGGGACCACTGTAATGCAGAATTGCTCTTGAAAAATTCTTTAATGTAACAAAGAATGACAACACGTAAAGCCAAACACAGAAATTTAAAATGCTAACTTACAAGATGCGACACTAACAATGGATGAACAAATGGCAACATTTGTGTATATATGCGCACACAAAGGTGCAAGACACACAATTAATACAGCAGAAAGTAAAACTCAAAACACACACATGGTTTCAGAAATTACAATTTAAGGATAATAAAATAACTCCATGAGTCACATGCACAGTCTCATTCACAAGCGCACACTCAAACACACACACAGGCTACATACAGCAAAACATGAGACTAAAGTAGAACATTGAATACTGTTAGACCAACTTCCAGATCAGATCTATGGAGTGGCGACCCCGCTCACAGTCATGAGTATTTTTTTAGCTATAAAACCACCTGTAATTGAATAAATGTAAGGTAGAGCTGCTTAAAGGAAAATTTACGTTTTTTTTTACAATCTGAGCCTTCTTTCGGCAATAAAACAAGTAGTTTTACTCACCCATAGCAGTTTGGTGTCAATTGGAGCAGTATCGCAGAAGTTATGTTGAGCCGTTCTGTTCTACTAATGATCCCGTATCCGTTAGCGTGAGTGCTCGGGGCACTGATTTGCGGTGTCCAAATAACACAAACTTTAGCACTTTTCAAATCACAGAAGATCGCTGTGTCAGGGTAGACTTTTAGTAGATTCCAAAACGGCCTGAAACCCGATATCGCAACAGAAAAGTAAAGTTCAGAGCGGTGTTAGCTTCTTTCGGACTAGCGGTGTTTACAAAACAGCTGAGTTCACGCATGCGCACTGTCCTCTCTGATGACGTCATCAAATGAAACTATAGCTGGATATCGGGTTTCAGGCCGTTTTGGAATCCACTAAAAGTCTACCCTGACACAGCGATCTTCTGTGATTTGAAAAGTGCTAAAGTTTGTGTTATTTGGACACCGCAAATCAGTGCCCCGAGCACTCACGCTAACGGATACGGGATCATTAGTAGAACAGAACGGCTACAACATAAGTTCTGCGATACTGCTCCAATTGACACCAAAGTGCTATGGGTGAGTAAAACTACTTGTTTTATTGCCGAAAGAAAGCTCAGATTGTAAAAAAAAAAACGTTGCTTTTCCTTTAATGTCATACTGTGGAACATTCCAGGCAGAGAAATGGCATATCCATGGAAACAAGCAGGTGACGGATCCCAAACCAACCTTTAAACTATTCGTCGCTCCTCACTTATTAGCTAGTGTGCTTGTTTTCGCTTCCACTATGCCTATGCCTGTCCTCCTTGTCCTCCTCTCACACCTGCTTTATTGTTCTGCTTTTTTATTGCAGCCCCGAGCGTCTCTTGCACTCTTCTTGCATTACAGCCCCGATAGAAACCTGATCTCCCTGCAAAAGAACTGGCTCCACCTGTTATCCACAACCATCTCCTGGGGGCTGTGGGTTAGTCTGAGAGCCAGGGGAGGAGAGTGGAGAGGTTTGGAAAGGGTGGAGGTGTCGGAGGGGGTGAGAACGGAAGTCTTTTATGTGAGAGAAGCCACAAGTGCTCGAGGAAAGAAAAAGAAGGGGTGAGATGGGGCATACTTGTCAAATGGAGAGATGAAGGCGTGGTAGAAAATGTAAGATAAGACTGCATTTGATCTTAGAGTTTAGGTGTTGTTATGATAGAAAAATTTCAAACTATTTCGACACAAAGGAATAGATTTGATACTCGGTAACGATACTCTCTTTATTTAGACAATAGAAAGAGATTTTCAACATTCAGTTAGTAGTTTGCATGTTCTGCCCGTGTCTGGGTGGGTTTCCTCCGGACACTCCAGTTTCCCCCATCAACCCAAAAACATGCTCCAGGTAAAATCCTCCAGCTGAGGTCCTGACCAAGCCTAGCAATAAGATCATGGAGATGGGTCCCCGGGCGCCTGAAATATGAGCTGCCCACTGCTCCTGAAAGGATGGGTGAAATGCAGAGAATAATTTCCCTACAGGGATAAATAAAGGATAATAAAAAATAAAATAATAGTAATAATAATAATAATCCCTCAGTGGTCCAGGTAGGTTCCATAGTGGTCCATAGGCGTATGTTAATGTTATGTTATGCTCTTATACTTGTTCTGATTCAGGTCAAGATCATTCTAAAGACATTCAGGAAAGGTTCATTTCTGTCCTGTGAATGGGACTTTTTTAGTATTCATTCCTGCTCAAATATGTATCTAGTTTTGATACTAGTTTTAGTATCATTTACTATGAATTTTGGTACTTTTGACCTTACTTAAAGGGATATGCCACCCCCAGGTCAAACTTGGGCATCTCCCCACAGTCCAGAGACTAAAATAAGTGGTGGAAAGTGTTTTTCTGGTGACGCAGCCATTGTCCAGGTCTGTCAGCACTGACCGCCGCGGTATCTGCAGCTCCTCCGCCTTAGACTGGAGTCTAACGTCGCCAGAGAAAGATTTCGGCCAAAAGGAATTAATTTGTTCGATGCTTTTCTCAA